>OW964171.2:19449698-19650698 GCA_943136025.2 Agrotis puta
ACGCCCACGGCGACAGACTTCGGCAGACGAACCCCGGCCACCGTAGGCGCGGCCATGCGGGCAGCGAGTAATGGGCAACTCGCTGTCCGATCATGGACAATGCCCGGGTCGACGACGCGTTGTGTTCCACGCGCGCCTCAAAGAGTGTCAGCAAAATGACGGGGTCCCCCTCTAGAGGGCCAAAGCCTGCCGGTGTCGCGGGACTCACGAATTACCGTGACCCCGGAACGTAAAGGGCTATTGAAAGACACCGTGGATTTTAGTCAGTACGAGTCTGACAGTCCCTTCCGCACTGCCCTGGGTGGGAGGACTCATTTGATGATTTGACCAAGCTAAAAAAAATAGCAACCGTATTATGTTGGCCCTCGATCATTGCTTGATTCATTGATTTATATTATTGTCATGATTAATAAATAAAATCAACGAACACAGAACATTCTTAAAGCTTTTATTTTTACATTAAATATTACATTAAATCTCATGACAAAATATGCTCCATAGCCTTCGTCTCCAGACCCCACTTACTCTTGTGCTATTCAATATCGGTCCAGCAGTATAACGTAAAAGCAGTACAAACTCACATTCGCATTGAATAATAAGGATTTAAAACATTTACATTTAAAAATAAAAAAATAACATTTTGTTATGAAACACAGTTTAATGTATTGCAAGTCTAGTTAGGATCTCAAGGATAGGATTTTCTTCATAATGCAAGTCTTATCGAGAAGTACTGTCTTCTAATATTCAAGCTCTTCACCGAATCACCAAACGAGAGCCTCGTCTCATCATTAAAGATCGTGGGGGATCCTTCTGTTCAACCGGTTAACAGACCTTCTTGATCAGGGTGTCAATTACTCCAGTAAGAACACTTCCATTTAGTTATCTTAGTTTACTTCAATAGTCTACAGAAAAATAACGAACTATAACAACAAAATCATTGAATATTGATTTGAAACCTCATGACAGCGCAAAGATTTGACAAGATAGACATTGGCTATGACATAAGTTTTTTTTCTAAATAATATTTTTTTCATAGCTTCTTCTTTGTGCCAGTATGACAGACACTAATTTTCTAACAAAAATCCAGTTTCTGAACGAAACATTCATTCAAATGTAAGATCATTCGTTCTATTTTTCCCATCCTTACTTACATTAGTATGACGTCACCAACGTTTTCGTATCGAGCCCTCGATACTAGTTCGAAAGTGCTTCGTGCTTCCGACTTTCGTTGTACTCCGTTATTGTATCGACGGCTCGATACAATAACGATACGAAACCTACAAATATTCGTGCTAGGGGTACAGGTGTGGCGGTCGCCGGCTCAGATTCTGATAAATCTGGTAATTGCGGTAAAGCAACAATAATACGGGCGATGGATTCCGTTGAAAATATGGCTTCTGGACAAAGCTTTCAGCAGCTTCAAGGTGTACAAAATTGGACAGCGTGGTGTTTCAAAATACGCGTTTTACTAAGAGCTATGGGTCTCTTAGACGTCGTTGAAGGCACGTTCAAGGCTGACGAGGATCAGGAGAAATGGATGCAGAAAGATTCGAAAGCACAAGGTATGTTGGTAACGAACATATCTGAAAAGGTTATACCACAAATATTAAGCTGCAAAACGTCAAAAGAGATTTGGGATAAGCTACATACAATATTTGAACAGCGAGGCGAGCTGTCTGTGCACATACTTCAGCAGAAGTTCTTTTCAATGAAATTTGAAGAAAGGGAAACCGTGTCAGAGTTCCTGGGAAGGTTCGAGTCTCTCCTGAGCAAACTGAAAAATCTCAACGCTGAAGTGAGTCAAACTATGGCCATCACAAAGATAACTTCATCTCTGCCATCACAATTTCAGCACTTTGTGTCAGCGTGGGAATCGGTGCCAGCAGAAAAAAGGACCATGGACCAGTTAACAGCGCGATTACTGATCGAAGAGCAACGCGCCTCAGCCAAAAACAAAGAAGATGAGTCATCTGCGTTTGTACACAAGTCCAATAGAAAATGCTATCGGTGTGGAAAAGTGGGACATCTGAAAAAGGAGTGCAAATCGAAAAGTAGAGGTACAATAATTAATAATACTAGTTGTAAGTTCTGTAAGAAGAATAATCATAAAAGTTCAGATTGTTGGTTTAAAAATAAAAGCGAGAAAAGTCAAGATGTAAACAAAATTAAACAAGGCAATGCATTCTCTGTGTTCGAGCTATCATCATTGTTTTACAGTCAATTAGAAAGTGATAATTGTTGGGTAATGGATAGTGGAGCTTCAGAGCACATGTGTTATGATTATGATATGTTTATAGACTATAAAAAACTAGAATGCCCTAGATCCATAGTTATTGGAGACGGCAAAATCATACAAGCCGTTGGTATTGGAGTTATTTCTTTAGAAGCATTTACAGGTAAACAATGGATAAATACAACATTAAATAACGTTTTACATGTCCCCAGCATCAAGATGAATCTATTTTCAGCAAGTTCAACTACAGATAGAGGTTATGTTTTAACAATTAATAGTAAAATATGTTATTTGAGGAAAAATAACAGTAAAAATGTTTGTGCACTAGCATATAGGAAAAATAACTTGTTTATAATGAAGTTTAGGTCTAATAAAATTCAAAATGCTTGTGTTGGTAAATCAAGTGACAGTTTATCTGAATGGCATGAAAAAATGTGCCACCAGGATATTGAACAGGTAAAAAACATGTTAAATAAATATGATATAGATTTCAGTGTTAGTAAACAAAAGGAAATAACATGTGAGCCATGTCTTTTGGGTAAGTTACATAAGAGACCGTTTCCTATAAGTATAAATAGGGCAGATAGGCCCGGTCAATGGCTACATATGGATTTATGCGGACCGATGGAAACAATATCATTAGGTGGATCAAGATATTATCTACTCATAAAGGATGACTTTTCAAAGTATAGAACGGTTTATTTTCTGAAAAATAAGTTTGAAACAGTTGATAAAAGTAAAACTTTTTTAAATTTTGTTACTAAAAACTTAGAGTATAAAATTGAAATAATAAGATCAGATTGTGGTTCAGAATTTATAAACAAAGAGGTGAAGTCTCTCTTCAATCATTTAGGTATTGTACACCAAAATAGTGCTCCGTACACACCCCAACAAAACGGTTGCATAGAACGTGAAATGCGTACAATAACTGAAGCGGCTAGAACAATATTGTTATCAAGTAATTTAAATAAGTCTCTATGGGCTGAAGCTGTCAATACAGCTGTATACGTTATAAACAGAACTGGTAAAAGTAGGATTAAAAATGTAACTCCGTATGAGCTCTGGTATGAAAAGGGATTATATGATATAAATAATTTAAAAGTATTTGGTTCAAAGGTAGGTGTACACATTCCAGATCATTATCGCAAAAAATGGGATAGCAAAGCTGAAATAGGATACTTTGTAGGTTATAGTGAAACAACAAAAGGTTTTAGAATTTATTTTCCCCATAAAAATGATGTTTTGATTAAAAGAGAGGTAACATTCCTGAAAGGCAATTTTAGTAGTCAAAAGCTAGGTAATACTTTTCAAGATCATAATAATATAACCCCATTATTATTAAAAGAAGAAATAAATAATAAAGAGGATGAAATAAGAGAAGAATATCACAGTTTTAATGAGGAAGGTGAAGAAGATGTAACACAGTTATCAGATCTTGATGAAAATACAGAAGTACAAACAGAGGAAATTCTAAATTCAGAAGAAACATCAGAGTCAGAAAAAGAAGAAGAGGCAGAAGAAACACCTCAAGTATCAACACATTCACGGAGAGGCAGAGCAATAAAGAAACCATCAAGGCTAGATGACTACGAAACAAACCTTCTATCCATCGGTACAGAGCCAGCTACTCTAGAGGAAGCGCTTGACTCTGAAGAAAAGGAAGAGTGGAAGATTGCTATGAAGACTGAGCTAGATACTCTGAGAGAAAATAACACATGGACAGAAGTAAATAGCGTACCAGAGGGGAATAAAGTAATTTCTAGTAAATGGGTTTTTAAAGTTAAACAAGTAGGTACTAATAAAGTATATAAAGCTAGGTTGGTAGCAAGAGGCTTTGAACAGTCTGATTGTGATTTAGAAGTATATTCTCCTGTGGCTAAATTGCCTACTTTTAGAGTTTTTATAGCAGTTGCAAATAAACTTCAACTTTCAGTTCATCAGATGGATGTTATAGGTGCTTTTTTACATGGTGACATAGATGAGAGTGTATACATAAAGTTACCAAGCGGTGAAACATGCAAGTTAAATAAATCATTGTATGGTTTGAAAAAGTCTCCTAAATATTGGAATAAAAAGTTTGATGACTTCATGAGTAAAGAAAATTTCAGTAAATCTAAAAATGATCATTGCTTATATTTCAGAAAGGTAAATGAATGTATGCTATATGTTTTGCTATTTGTTGATGATATTCTTATGTTTTGCACTGAAAACAAGGTTTTGGAAGATTTTAAAAGCGAGCTAAGCAATAACTTTAAGATGAAAGACTTAGGTTTGGCCAAATGTTATTTGGGTATCGATATTGATCAAAAGAAAGGTACAACGGTAATTAGTCAGAAAACATATCTTACTAAAGTTTTAGAGCATTATAATATGTCAGATTGCAAACCAGTTTCTACTCCAATAGACCAAAACTTTAAGTTTGAAATACTAAAAAGGGAAAAATCTGAAAGTCCAGAAATAGAGAAAAAGTGTAGACAACTCATAGGCAGTTTAATGTATGCAGTTTGTGGTACAAGACCAGATCTATGTGTATCAGTTTGTTTCCTCAGTAGGTACCAACACTGTGCTAGTATTATGTTGTACAAGGCATTGAAACGTATTCTAAGGTATATAAAAGGTACATTAAATTATTCTTTGATATATAATAGCACATCCACAGAATTGCAAGGCTTTGTTGATGCAGATTGGGCCGGTGACACACAAGATAGAAAATCTACCACTGGTTATTTGTTTAAAATATTTGATTGTACTGTAGTATGGTGTTGTAAAAAACAACTTAGTGTGTCATTATCCTCCACTGAGTCTGAATATATTGCATTAAGTATGGCTATTTCAGAAGCATGTTGGTTGAAAAATTTGTTGTGTGACTTTGATGTTGTCGGTAATGAAGTGATCTTGTATGAAGACAACCAGTCAGCAATAAAACTTGTTTATAATAATGAAAATAATAAAAGGTTAAAGCACTTGGATATTAGGTATCACTTCATTATGGACAAAATAAAGGATAAGTGTATTTCAGTAAAGTATATTAAAACGCAGGATAATTTGGCTGATTTGTTAACCAAGCCGTTAGGAAAAACTGTTTTTGAGAAGTTTGTTAAGTTAATTTTTTTAAGAATATAGGGCTATGCACATAATCTATGTAATGTTGGTCATGCATTTTTAGAGTTAAATTCTGTTAAAAATAAAGGAGTAAGTTAAGTATTTGAATGTGCCAGTATAAAATGCATCACTAACACTTTAGTCAGAATTAAATGTTTTAATATTTGTGTTTTTAAACAGGGAAAACAGGAAAATATTATGTTGAGGGGTGGTGTAAAAAAACGCCTTCTCATAAAGGAGTGGAACGTGTATAAGGCACCATAAATATTAGTTCCTCCTTTCCCCGTAACCTCTGTGTGTCGCTTCAGTATTTAGATAGAAACATTATCAGAAAAAAACGCTAATGAACTTTTTAATTTTTTTGATAGATTTTGCATCCCTGGTTTGACTTCTATAAATAGAGTTACTTTTAATAATAAAAACATGAATAATATATTATTTGAAAGTCCGTCCAAAACAGACGATATGTGATGAGAATTTTAGTCTGTGGAACTCTTATGTCAAGATGAATGTCTGTGATGTAAATCTATGGTTTGTTGAACTGTCAATATAATAAAATTATCCAACGTGTGTACGGAAAGTCTTTTACTAAACAATAAATCCACACGATATTTCAAAAGAAATAAAAAAATATACAACCTTATTTTTTGTTTATGCGAAACCCGATACACTTGTCTAGTATTTTTGTGTAAAGAATCTATGTACAAAATTTCAAAACAGTATCATGAAAAATCATAAAGTTATAAGCTTGTTATGTTACCTGGTTGCCTGTTCAAAAATATCCTAATTTCGCGGCGGGGCGCGATACCCCCGCTCAACATGCGCCTCCTGTGTCTTACACTCATTGATAATAGTTTGGCAATAGGTACATAACCGTACAGTGATTGTATTGTAATAAACTGGTGATAAAATTTAATTAAAATATTTTTGGAACAAAAAATAAAATGGTGTAAAAATTACTGGAATCGATTCGGTTACTGATTCTGAACAAACTATATTCAGGTTTCGCATATACTAAAAATAATGTTGTATAAGCAAGCAATTATTATTCTTTTGTTTGAAAGTAGCGCCTGTTACAGAAAAAATGAAAGGAAATCGTCTGTCTTGGTATGGACATGTGATGAGGAGGGATGACACTCATGTGACTAAGAGAGTGATAAGTATGAATGTTGATATGGATGGAGAGGAAGAGGAAGGCCAAAGAAAAGATGGATGGATTGTCTAAGGAATGATATGGAAGAAAAAGGAGTAAATGATACTGTAACGTTTAATAGAGGAGAATGGAAGAAAAAAACGTGTTGCGCCGACCCCAAGTAAAATGGGATAAGGGCAGGAAGATGATGATGATGATGAAGCAATTATTATTCTTTTATTTGTGTTTAACATATTTAATAAAAAAGCAAACTTAGATGTAAAATAATGATGTAAAATTTAGACCATAAAATAAGGTACAGATGGATAAAAAGTACCTGGAATGTTTGTGCAAAATTAATTTGAAGCTATGTTCATGTAAATATTAATTATTTTAAAATGTTCCAATTCCAATAATATTTTTTTTTTCGTATTGTAAAGTGTATAGCCTAAAATTAAACATTTGATTATCTAAACACAATATAATCCAACAATAATACCTTTAGTATTGACCTTTACTAGTTAGAATAAAAAAGAATACCATTGAAACGCGTAAATGCTTTTATCTCAAATTCAACTTACTGTGGAATGAAACATTTTTGCATAACTACGTCCAAGTAATCTGTGGCACAGATTTGTGGTATAAACAAATCAAAACACCTTTAAAGCCGGCTGTAAACTCGTGACGCGAAACGCGAGTGTAGATGTTCGCGTTTTGCGCCGTTCCCCGATCAGTGTCGGTTTTTTGGCCCGCTTCAAAGGGTATGCGAAGCGCGAACGCATCCACACTCGCGGAGTGTTCGCAGTTGAATTCGAGACCTAGCGACAAGTGGACGTATCAAAAAATAACTCAAACTCAAATTCTTTATTGCATTCATGTACATAGGTGTTACAGAAGTAAATAAGTTTCAACATGAAACCCACCCATGAAATAAGCATCGAATGGAATAACGATCGCGAACTAGAGTTCCATGAGCTTTACCAAGCAGGCCCAGAGGCGGCCTTACCCATTGCGAGGCTCCGGGCGGCAGGTCTTTGCGAGGTACTTTGTCCTTCGTGAAAAGTATGTGATGCGAAAGTAGGTCTGGTTGTTTGGTTTAGGTATTTGTCATGTTTAAGGAAAAATGCTTAAATTGCAGGCCGATCTTCCGGGTTAAGCCGCGCTTGGCGAGGTTGGTCTCTGGATGGGTGACCATCTATCATAGCGAGTTTCCTCCGTGCCTTGGAAAGCACGTAAAGCCGTTGGTCCCGATTGTCATTTGTAGATCTTTGACAGGCGTTACTGTTAGTCCGAAGTTCTAAAGTCTAACAACCAGCCTTACCATGGGGTATCGTATTACCCAGTTACTGGGTTGTGGAGGTCCGACAGGCAGTCGCTCCATGTAAAATACTGATATTCAGCAGCATCTAGTTTGACTGGAAGCCTACCGCAATATAGTTGGGAAAAGGCTAGGCAGATGATGATGCTTAAATTATACAAATAAATAAAATTTTGGTTTTAAAATATTTTAAAATTGAAAGATTTACAAAATTAAGAAATACAGAGATGATAAATTTTACAATTGATGTTTACGGCTTTTCCTAAGACTAAAATCTTTAATTAAAGCGATTGAAAGAATAGCGAGGGCTGAATATATTGCGATAAAAGAGCAGAACATTATGTCCCGACTCACGAGTGTTATGCGTTTAAAAAACCGATCTTCAAGTGTTTCGAGGCGCGATATTCAAGTACTACACTGAGAGATTTTTTCGATAACCGCAAGCACAAAACGTGACAAGTCCGCGATTCGAAGTTAACAAGTGAAAATGTACGTGGATTGTAGTTAATTTTGGGTTATGATAAGTAAAACTGTACTAAGATTAAGAAAAATATAGAATAAAGTACATCTTATGATTACAATAACCCAAAGTTTACTTCTGTTTACACACATTTGTACTATATAACCTTAATAAGTAATTAAGGATCAAAATCAAAAGTTTTAAATAAAAAGAAATTATTAAAAAAAAAATTTTTTTTTAATTTTCTTGGGTTTTTGCGCGAGGCCTCTGTAGGAGCGAGGCCCCGGGCGATTGCCCCGTTCGCCACCCCCTAAGGCCGCCACTGAGCAGGCCCCTAGCCATGGCAATCCCAACATGAAGATCAGTTATATAAAAATTTAAAACAAAACGCATCGATGAGAATTATTGTTGTCAAGGACACCTAAGACGACCCACTGACCGGACATTTTTGTGCGATCTATAGAATAAACGCCTAATGTCCAGCTACAGAACACAGAAAAGAAACGACGGGTTGCACTCTGGGAGTGCCGGCAAAAGTGAAAACTTGAATAGTAATAATCACACACGAACATTCGTGCAAGCGCCCTGCGCCGTCTTACGAATTTTCGATCAGGTCACGTGTCCTGACGCGAGTTTAACATTTTTTACCCATTCCAAAAAAAATGCACAACGCCGCTAAAGAAGATTTCACTTCAAAATTGTTAAGGACTCAATCATCTGTGGAGCCAGCTCCACATCCATATCAGTCGAATGCGCGAACGTAAATGCGAAAAGTTGGGAGTGTGGAGGGGGGACACGGTCCGCGCGCGGTCACCACGTTATTCACGGTGCGACGTCACACGCAAGTGTGACATCGCACCGTGAAGAACCGGCTTAAAAAAATGGACTACGCCTTCCCTAGCCAACTGAGAGATATACCGCATTTACACATTCGCGGGAATCGCGAGGCGAACGACGAGGCTAAATGACGAACACGCATTTTTTATTTTTGTTTCAGCACTTTTTATGACTATTTTTGCCATTATTGTGTCAATGAAAATTAATGCGATCTAGCGAAACGAAAAATAAAAACGTGCACATATCAGAGTTGGCAAACGCATCGACCTTAAGCACCCATTAGCACCAGAGCTTTTTCTTTGGGTGTTAAAAAAAACGCTGCGTTTTAACAAAAAGGTAACTTGAACTTAACTGTCACCGCCCAGCATTTAAAATCAAATGCAGTTCGAAAACAACGTCTCGTTTTAAAAGCGGTGACATGTGAACAGATAGGTACATGGGAATGCCTTTGTTATATTTCCGGCGCTTTTTTAACGCCCGGAAAAAAACCCTCGTGCATGGGCACTAATTGGTAAAAAAAAATTGTACATAGTAATTCTTTTGGTAACCGTACTTTTGAAGCGTCAGTTGACATTATGTTGACAGATGAAAACCATAGACACCCTCTTAGTTGGGTCTTGGATCGCATTAAAAATGTCAGAATTGTCCTAATAAAGGCTTTGAAGCCAAGTCAAGAACATTCCAAAAAAAACTGCGTGTCCCAGTCCTGTTGTCTGTGTTCCAATTCATTGGAAAATTCAAACAAGACTAGGCTGTATGGCTCTGTTTTTTTGCCTGCCTTTTGGAGAATTTTATAAACAACAACAACTGTCTGTGTTCCTTTGGCTGTATGGGCTCAGCTCCCTTTGCCTGTACCAAAGAGGGACGAAAAGAACCAAAAAAAAAAATGTCTGTGTTCCTCTCTGTCACACACACAGTGCACTGTTTGTTTGTGATTTGTTGTAGTTATTTGTGATAATGATATGGTAAATAATGCTTTTTGCTTGATGTTTCTCGTACTATTATGATAAAAATAAGGCCTTCCTGAGTTTCGAAGTATTTTTATGATGTAATTTTGTGGGAGTATGTATTATTAGTTACTCCTCTACCTAACCCTTCGGGGATTACAGGCCTGATGTTATGTTCATTTAGCGAATTAGTGCGTGAGAACTAAAGCAATCGTCGTTCTAATTCTGAAGAAGATAAAATTGTAACAACGATCTGAGTACCCATGGGCGGTGTTCGTGATCGCGGCCGTCACAACAGCCACAGTAGTGACACGCGTAAAAGAGTTGACCGAGAACATGGTGCTCGGGACCGAAGCCGAGAGCGAAGCAAGGAGAGAATCGGTCGTGACCGAAGCTATGAGCGAAGCAAGGAAAGAGTAGGACGAGACCTTAGCAGACAGGGAATTAAGGAGAGAGATGGACGAGCACGCAGTGGAGGCCGAAGCCGAGACAGAACTGGTCGAGATCGCAGCAGAGAATATGGCGGCGGACGCCATCGCAGCCCAGAACAGAGTAAAGATTGGGGAGGGGGCCGCGACGACCGTTCACATACTAGGAACAACAACAGCACAGACCGAGAGCGACCACACGTCCGGGAGCGCGATCATGGACGCAGCTCCTACAAGGAATACAATGGTGGCGGTCTGGGTGGTGGTCAGTATTCACACATCTCTGCATTGTTGACTTACTTTTTTAAACAGTATAAGATGCTAAAGCATCTTTATTTTTTTAGCCAAAATTGCTGAAAAATGTGACTGTGTTTATCTTGTTATCTTGACAGTAAACTTAACATACAACATGTCAATGCATCATTTCGTGACAATAAGTAGGTAAATGTTTAAACTGTGCAGCATTGCATGTACACAGACAGAATATCAATTAAAATAATTATATTTATAGGCACATACTTATTTTTTTATGTGACATATTGCACAGAAATGGGCCTACAATGTTAAAAGATTCTTTCTGCAAAGGCATTAGAAATGCACACCTATCATTATTATTTCGTCTATTCTTTACACTGATAGCTATAATGCTACTTCCTAAAAATTGACTAACAGTGCATTGCAGGATTTATATGGCTGATCTGTGGAAGGAAAATGGGATGGAAGTTGGCTACCTTGAAAATAGCTTTCTGAGCTCTTTTAAGTGAAAGCAAGATAGTTTTTGATGCACAGCTCCCCCAGTATTAATATGTATTATGCACATTTTGTTACTAGGTCTAGGAGGTGGTCCCCCAGCAAGAGTCCGCTACAAACCTCAAGAAGAGGAGTTTTTTGATGCTCGGCGGGAAGAGAGGGAAAAGATTGGTCAAATTGGAGTGGCCTCTGTCTGGGGCAAGTCACCGCTTAGAGCAGAGTAGGTGTTTTTCAAGTCAAAATTATTTTTTTTTTTACAAATAGTATGGCTCAGGGACTTCTGGATAGTTAAAAGCAACAAGGTGAATCTCTATACTGTCCAGCCACAGGCATAATACAAGAATGTACTCAGCACATACAGTTATGCTTTAGAACAAATGTGATAGGCCCTGACATGTAAGTCATGACCAGCCTCAACTGAAGGAGCCTGCTTTCACTAAGTTCTAATTACTAAGATAATCACATTCACCATCATTGTTTTGTTTTAACATGCTGGTGGCTACAATTCCATTTCTAACAAATATCTCCATGTTTTTTTTTTAGAACTTGCTATCATTCAAGGACATGCTAATGAAATACTTCATTATAAGGATGTCATATAATTTGCAGCAACTGCACTTTGTCCATTTTTATTTACCTATGCACTTTTAGCTCTGAAGAGGAACTGTCACAACCTGAAAACTTTAATAATAAAGAAAAGAAGAAGAGTAAAAAATCAAAGGACAGAGACACCAAACAGAAGCTTAAAAAGTTAAAGAAGAAACTTAAAAAAGTGAAGAAAGCAAGGAAGAAAGCAAAGAAGAAGAAATCCAAAAGTTCTAGCAGTGACTCAAGTAGCAGCAGTGAAGAGGAAGTGTGGGTGGAGAAAGGAAGTAAGTGAAGTAGAAGTTTGACAAAAATATTGGCACACTATGTTGAAAATTATTGCACAAGAATAGCATTAAACCATTGACTATTAATGATACAATAGAAAAGAAATTACTACCAGTAGTACTCTGTAATGATTTCACCCAAACAAGCATATACTCAACTAGCACTTTTCCCGCGACTTCGTCCGCGTGGGTTACGTAATTTCCTAATTCCCCCTTTTCACCCCCTTAAAGGTTAAATTTCCAAAAACCCCTTCTTAGTGCTCCTCTACATTATAATAGGAAGCCGTGTGCAAAATTTCACATTCCTAGCCCTAGTAATTTCGGCTGTACGTTGATATGTCAGTCAGTCAGTTCTCCTTTTATATATATAGATTTTAGAGATGGCCACCCAAGTCTAAAAACATATGATTAACACTGGTCATGCTCTGTGGACACTGGCAGGGCCACCAGCAGAGTTTTTTTGTCATGCCAGTGTCAGTCAATGTAAACTTACTATCCTATGTGTTTCAAATTTTGGATAACTAAATATTCTGAGGTAAATAAGTGTAAATATGTGTAGTACCTATTTATAATGTATATTAATTTCTAATTTAAAATATGTGTTAGCAATTTCCACTCGTAATTATTTTCTTGTACCACTTGTATTCTTTTAATTTATAGAAGAAGATGAATTAGAAGCAACACGAGAAGGAAAGTCTTCTAAAAAAGGCGACGAGGAGATGGCGTCGGAGGCGATCGGTCCGACGCCGCGCGTGGGCCCACAGCTGGGACTCAAGGACTTCGGGCGCGCGCTGCTGCCCGGCGAGGGCGCCGCCATGGCCGCCTTCGTGGCCGAGGGCAAGCGCATCCCGCGCCGCGGGGAGATCGGCCTCACGTCCGACGAGATCGCGTCCTACGAGTCTGTCGGATACGTCATGAGTGGCAGCAGGTACTAGTTTTTGCCCGCGGCTTTGTTCCCTCCATCACCAAAATCTGTCCAGCTGTTTTTGCGTAAAAATCGATTAACATTACCGATGTTACTTTATAGTGCGAACTTGTCGAGTTTAATCTCTGCATGCATTGTCAATCTATTTTCTGACACATTGTATTGGGTGACGTTGCACGGTTATGTTCAGACTGGTGTCGGTACGGAAAACGTAAGTTCCTATACGTCTTGTATACAAAAAAGGAGTTAAAACTCCCTATACTGAAAACAGTAATAATTATTGCCATTACACCCTTATTGTTTTCTCAACGATGTGACATGATTGCAGGCACCGGCGTATGGAGGCAGTACGTATCCGCAAGGAGAACCAGATCTACTCGGCAGACGAAAAGCGCGCACTGGCGGCCTTTAGCAAAGAGGAGCGCGCCAAGCGAGAGAACGCCATCCTATCGCAGTTCCGCGACGTGCTGCAGGCACGCACGCAACGCCGCGACACCTAGCGCGGTGCCATCCTGGCCGCGACACCTAGCGCGGCGCCATCCTGGCCGCGACACCTAGCGCGGCGCCATCCTGGCCGCGACACCTAGCGCGGCGCCATCCTGGCCGCGACACCTAGCCCGGCGCCATCCTGGCCGCGACACCTAGCGCGGCGCCATCCTGGCCGCGACACCTAGCGCGGCGCCATCCTGGCCGCGACACCTAGCGCGGCGCCATCCTGGCCGCGACACCTAGCGCGGCGCCATCCTGGCCGCGACACCTAGCGCGGCGCCATCCTGGCCGCGACACCTAGCCCGGCGCCATCCTGGCCGCGACACCTAGCGCGGCGCCATCCTGGCCGCGACACCTAGCCCGGCGCCATCCTGGCCGCGACACCTAGCGCGGCGCCATCCTGGCCGCGACACCTAGCCCGGCGCCATCCTGGCCGCGACATCTAGCGCGGCGCCATCCTGGCCGCGACACCTAGCGCGGCGCCATCCTGGCCGCGACACCTAGCGCGGCGCCATCCTGGCCGCGACACCTAGCCCGGCGCCATCCTGGCCGCGACACCTAGCGCGGCGCCATCCTGGCCGCGACACCTAGCCCGGCGCCATCCTGGCCGCGACACCTAGCGCGGCGCCATCCTGGCCGCGACACCTAGCGCGGCGCCATCCTGGCCGCGACACCTAGCGCGGCGCCATCCTGGCCGCGACACCTAGCGCGGCGCCATCCTGGCCGCGACACCTAGCGCGGCGCCATCCTGGCCGCGACACCTAGCGCGGCGCCATCCTGGCCGCGACACCTAGCGCGGCGCCATCCTGGCCGCGACATCTAGCGCGGCGCCATCCTGGCCGCGACACCTAGCGCGGCGCCATCCTGGCCGCGACACCTAGCGCGGCGCCATCCTGGCCGCGACACCTAGCGCGGCGCCATCCTGGCCGTGACACCATTATATTTAATTGTGTAATCAAGCAATAGGAAAATACATTGTAAATAAATTACAAATTTAAAAGAGTAAATGTTTAATTTCTTTAATCTAATTTTATAAGATAAATGGCTTCCATCTTGCTTTTACTAGTTAATTATACTGTACATATTTACATTCACTGTCATCTTGTCAATAATAATTAGGCTATAGTTGCAACAGTTTGCATGTTTAATGTGATAAGTTTTGAAAACTTTCATTCATTTGAATACTTCATTGAAACAACTGCCACTATTTTGTGTTAACGAGAAATATGGCAATCACCTAATTATATTAATTATCGTAGAGAATTTACGACTTTGAAAACAATCAATGACATCTAGTCACTCATCACATCACCATGAACACTGTTGTATTATTGTATATGTTGTTGTTGTTGTAGTATTTCGAAACAAGCGACACGCACTCGCACAGCGCCGTCACTAGAGCGACCCGCGCTCGTACAGCGCCGTCACTAGAGCGACCCGCGCTCGTACAGCGCCGTCACTAGAGCGAGCCGCGCTCGTACTGCGCCGTCACTAGAGCGAGCCGCGCTCGTACTGCGCCAGACGCGCGCGCGTGCTGCTGAGCTCGCGCCGCGCGGCCGCCAGCGCGCGCTGCGCCGCTGCCAGCTGCGCGCGCAGCTCGGCGGGGCTGTCGCTGCCGCCGTCGCCTGCCGCCACCTGCGACACACACGCACATGAGCTCGGCCGCGCGCTTGGTGCGACCTGCCCTGGACCGGCCGGTCCACAAGTTACCTCGGGTGCGCTCTGCTCGGTCCGGGACGCGTTCGCGATGAGTCGGTTGAAGTTGCTCTTGTTCATGATGATCTTGACGGCGGGTCGCTGATTGGCCAGGGACGTCGCTGTGGGCGTGGCCGAGCGAGACGCGATTTTGTTCTTCGCCTTCATGGGAACGATCTTTGATGGGGAGATAATTTTTGCGTCTGCAGGAAACTGCACGAACTTCACCTGATTGTTTGAAATTAACAAATATTTGTAACATACAAAACACGATGAACTTGCAAAACAGTATAGCTAAATTAATCTTTACCTGCATGTCCTGCGGGTTAATAATCTTTTTGACGGGTATCTTGTCCTTGGGCACGGCCAGCAGCTTATTGTTGAGAGTGAATATTTTCACTCCGGGTTTAGGCGGCGACTTGACAGGAGTGGCCGTCAGTACCATGCCTTTTCCCTGGTTGGCGATTGAAGTCATCTTGCTTATCTGAGGTGGAGGGGTCTCACTTTCTTTCAGCATTAATTTGCCAGCATCTGCAAATATCGGATTGAATTAATGCATACGCGTCGTCAACAGCTTTGCCGAGGTCCGTGGGCAGCAGCGTGATGCCGTGCTGCCGTGTCTGTACTATGTGATGAGGACGTAGGTCACCTGAGAGCACGACGGTGCGGCCGCTCTGCAGCGCGTTGAGCACCGTGCTGCCGTCGTCCGTGGGCAGCAGCGTGATGCCGTGCTGCCGTGTCTGTACTATGTGATGAGGACGTAGGTCACCTGAGAGCACGACGGTGCGGCCGCTCTGCAGCGCGTTGAGCACCGTGCTGCCGTCGTCCGTGGGCAGCAGCGTGATGCCGTGCTGCCGTGTCTGTACTATGTGATGAGGACGTAGGTCACCTGAGAGCACGACGGTGCGGCCGCTCTGCAGCGCGTTGAGCACCGTGCTGCCGTCGTCCGTGGGCAGCAGCGTGATGCCGTGCTGCCGTGTCTGTACTATGTGATGAGGACGTAGGTCACCTGAGAGCACGACGGTGCGGCCGCTCTGCAGCGCGTTGAGCACCGTGCTGCCGTCGTCCGTGGGCAGCAGCGTGATGCCGTGCTGCCGTGTCTGTACTATGTGATGAGGACGTAGGTCACCTGAGAGCACGACGGTGCGGCCGCTCTGCAGCGCGTTGAGCACCGTGCTGCCGTCGTCCGTGGGCAGCAGCGTGATGCCGTGCTGCCGTGTCTGTACTATGTGATGAGGACGTAGGTCACCTGAGAGCACGACGGTGCGGCCGCTCTGCAGCGCGTTGAGCACCGTGCTGCCGTCGTCCGTGGGCAGCAGCGTGATGCCGTGCTGCCGCAGCAGCGCCGCGGCCGCGGCCCCGGCCACGCCCCCCGCCCCCCCGGCCGCGCCCCCCGCCCCGCTGGCCCCGCCCCCCGCCTCGCCCTCCGCGCCCCCGCCCCCCGCTGCGCCCGGCGACGAGCACTACACACACTACAACACGTTAGCCTGCGTCTACCGATAATTTTATCATTTATTTTAATCTGAAGCTTGAACATCATACCTCAAGGTTTAGTTCTTGCTTGATAGTTTTTTCAGTTTTCTTAGGTTTGGTAGGTTTCAAATCATGAATCCCTGTGAAACAAAGAAGCTATTAGTACAGCATGGCAGATGATAAATAGACCGAATAAACAAGCAGACAAAGAGGACTGTTTTGTCCTATCATGAGTCATGCAAAAAAGAATAAAAATATAGAAGGCTGGAGCTAAAAGTATCTATTATGAACTAAAGAAAAAAAGTTACTTACTTTGCACAGCTTCAAAAGTTTGTAGTGGGGGTTCTTCTGAAGCTGTTTCTGCCATTTGTTCTACAAAAGAACGTATTTAAACAACATTAAATTTGATTCCACACTTTCAAAAAAGGTTCAAAAAACTTTGACAAAAGTGGACGAGGCGGAACGGATAGAGCGGCGGAGAGAGCGTACCGTTGACGAGCGCGGACACCGAGCGCGCCGCCTCGCGCTCCTTGAGCGCGTCCTCGATGAGGCGCACGAGGTCCTCGCGCCGCCGCTGCAGCGCCAGCGAGTGCGGCGTCTTGTGGAACTTGTTGAGCGCGTGCGGGTCCGCGCCCGCGCGCAGCAGCTCGGCCGCGGCCGCCGCGTGGCCGTTCTGCACCGCCCAGTGCAGCGGCGTCATGCGCAGCATGTCGCGCGCGTCCACGGCCGCGCCCGCGTCCAGCAGCAGCCGCGCCACGGCCGCGTGGCCGCCGCACGCCGCCAGGTGCAGCGGCGTGCGCTCCACCTTGGTGCGCGCGTCGCGCGACACGCCCGCGCGCAGCAGCACGGCGCACGTGGCCGCGTGCGCGTTGCCGGCCGCCAGGTGCAGCGGCGACGTGCCCAGCTGTGCGCGCCCGAATATGTAGCTAGCGTGAGTACCGACACACCGAAAGAAAACAAAGAGGTCTACGACCTCGACTCAAATATGCGTAATAGAAGCTCAATAGTAAAAGAGTGTAGCGTACCCAGTCAGTGGTGAAGGGCGCGCCCTTGGCCATGAGGTCCAGCACTTGGCGCGTGTCGCCCGCGCGCGCGGCCAGCAGCAGGCGCCGCCCCAGCTCCACGGCCGCGGACGACGCCGCCACGCGCGCGCCCGCGCCCCCCGCCCCGCCCGCCACCAGCGTCTGCGACTGCACCACAACAGCCATCAGCCAAGAATTCCAATTTCATTCCAAATTTTTTTATAAATTTTGTCCAAATGATTTATTAATTCACAGAAACCCTTTTACCATTCCTCACTGTTAGTGATCCAAAGAAATGCAATTTCTTATATTTAATTTCATGAGTGTCATTGTTGCTGGTGCTGATGATTGTGTTGATAAAAAAAAACATAACTTCAATCACCCTAGCTTTGCTGACCCTCAGGAAAGAAACGCCTGGGTGCGGCACCACGGCGAAGATCGTCCGGAGGACACGGTGGAGCATACGGTGCAGGACTGCCCCGCTTGGGCAGAGCACCGCCGTGTCCTCACGACGGCGATAGGCGGAGACCTCTCGCGCCCGGCGTTGGTCGAAGCCATGCTGCGGGTCGAGACGGAGTGGGAAGCAGTCGCCTCCTTCTACGAAGCAGTAATGCTCGCGAAGGAAGAGGCGGGCCGCGTGAGGGAGAGGACAGCGTCCTCCCTCCACCCCAGCCGCAGTGGTAGACGCCCACGGCGACGGACGTCGGTAGACGATCTCCGGCCATCACAAGCGCGGGCATGCGGGCAGCGAGTAATAGGCAACTCGCTGTCCGACCATGAAGCATGCCCGGGTCGACGGCGCGTTGTGTTACCTTAAAGAGTGTCAGCAAAATGGCGGGGCCCCCCTCTAGAGGGCCAAAGCCTGCCGGGGGACTCACGAATTACCGTGACCCCGGAACGTAAAGGGCTATTGAAGGACACCGTGGATTTTAGTCAGTACGAGTCTGACAGTCCCTCCAGACTCATTTGATAGTTTTACCACGATAAAAAAAAGGTTTGCTGACCCAATGCATGTAATTCAAAACTTTTTGAATTTTAAATACCTATAATATGCTATCGGAAATCTATGATATCTAGGAAATGTATACAATTCTGAAGCACTCTAGGAAATTTATAAAAAAGTGTTATACATGTTCATGTAGATGGAGCCAAAATTTTTTTTCTAAAATCTATTTTTTGTATCAGTCACATATCCGCGACCACGAAAAATATTTTTTTGTGCCACAGCGAAGCGTGGAAGGGAACAGCTACTATTATTATAAAAATGGGGTAAGTTTGGATAAATGCTGAACGGATCTTGAAGAAATTTGGCTTGGAAATCATCAATATCATCATCATCTCTATATTAAATTCCTGTGGGAAAATTTGTTACACCCAGTTGAAACTACTGGCAACAGCTATTATTTATTTATGTATTAGAAGCCGGATCTACAATCTATCATCTAATATAGA
Organism: Agrotis puta; assembly: GCA_943136025.2. Lineage (NCBI taxonomy): Eukaryota > Metazoa > Arthropoda > Insecta > Lepidoptera > Noctuidae > Agrotis > Agrotis puta. The sequence goes on from OW964171.2 coordinate 19,468,834, forward strand.
TCTCTAAATCTGTTATTTGCCATTCAATTTGGCTTTAATGTGTTCTCTCCAGAATAATTTTTAACTTATGTATGTTGTTCAGGAACAACAGTTCCACCAAGTTTCACTGGTGGGCAGTTTCCTCTTTTATTCTTCTTTTTTATACCAAATTCCAAACTTGTTGATGTTTTTGATAATTGGTAGATGCTGAGTTTGGAACTTTTTGGGAGTACTGCTGTATCACCAGCATAAGTAATGATCACTGCCCCATGCATATTGTACAGAATATTGAAAGACCAAGAAACATGAAAGAAATAAAATGTTTCATACTTTAAAATGAAACTTTTTAGATGATAGGTACTTCCGTATGTCACATTTCTGGCTCATCATGATTTCCATGGACAATGCATTGTGAAAGCAAAATACAATAGCCTAGGAGATTCACTTACTGTTAGCATTTGTGGTGTTGTGATACGCACCACCACATCCTCTGAACAAAGATCTGATGTCATTGTCATTCATCTGTAAACAATTAAAGGTAACATACTTATCTTAAAGGTACTTTACTTATCTTAGAATATATATGTAACTTTTATAAATAATTAGAAAACACAGGTAGTGAAAGTAACAGAATTGTTATACTCTGTTTGCTATGATTCAGGCTAGTTCAATTGTTATTTTCTAGTTCAATACTTTGCAGGAAAACATGATTGACCTACATCTAAAGAACTTCTTGCAAGTTCTTCATGTCCTGATTTGTATAATCAAATTTAGGGGAAAGCAGAGAACCTGTGGCTAAATATGACACTATTGTGATGGAAAATAAAAAATAATAATTTTGTATTTGAAAATTAATTCTATAACCGAGAACAAAATTGTTACATTTATAATTAGTGATTTATTGTGCTAATACGGAACATATTCTCTAACTAATAACTAAGCTCTTGAACATTTCAATTCGCGCTATTTATGTACGTCTCAGTATTGATTAAAAATCAACAGGATAAGGATGTCAAGCTTGTTGCTAAAGCCATGCTTTCGACCGCCATAAAAGACACTTCCTTTTCCTGTTACAACGGAAGTGATCGACTGTTTCTTAACCTCTGTCCGCAAATACTTAGTTGATTATACTTACTTATGTTGTGAGCGTTCCATAATAGCAGTTAGGGCTTATTAACAACGTCACAAATAGGAATTAAAGTAAAAAAGTGTAGACGTCAACAGAATTCTTTACGTTTCAATGAAAGAACGTTTGTCTACCGCGAAAACAAACGTCAAAGTTGAAATGTGCAGTAATAATAATAATAATTTATAAATGATAAGTTTAAAAATAAACCGTATGAGAAGCGTAGAATAGTATCTAACATTACTTTCTTGCTTGTTTTTTAGTTAATTTCAATGTTATTTCCCTAATAATGTAATTGAGGTTAACATTTTAGTTTTCTGGTGTTGGTATCATCAAATAGTGTTTATGGTTCTTTGTTTTTGGTATGCACATAGACGGCATAGACTGTCTACTACATAGACAAAATAACTTTCAATAACTACTAGAGGGTTGCGTCCACTACTACATTTGATTTTATATGCTAGGCGGTGACGGCAGGTGACAGTCTGGCGGTGACAGTTAAGTTTTGCACTGGTTATTTTAACGCTCAAAAAAAATTGCACTCCAACGAATTGGCACTAAGCGCCCCGCACGCCGGCCGAGCCAAATTGTATCGCAGGATGTCGCTTTTTAACCGACTTCCAAAAAGGAGGAGGTTCTCTATTCGACTGTATGTATTTTTAAAACATTTATTGCCCAGTATTTTTAATAACGCGATGTTTTTTATTTGATTATAAGCATGGGCGGTGACCGTCAAATATTTTTGTTTCAATTCAGTGCTTTTGTGAGGAACGTTAAAAAAGCGCTTGCTACGCGCAGCAGCGTTACCATTACTTATACAATACCTTCATGGTTGCCACGCGCTGCGCTGTTGGCCACAGCGATAGACCTATATTGTAAACCTAACCTTCCTAATCCTAAACCAAATGTCAAATGTTTTCATACTCTGGAAAAAGAGAGAAAAGCCTTTCCTCTATGACATAAAAGGTTTTGGTAATGTAAAGGAAAGAGATAGACGGTCCTATGATTGTTTTTCTGTCTTTCCAGAGAGTATGGCTATTTTATGCAGATAATGGTCGGTACATTCTCTTTATCTATGCTATGATAAATACCACGGAATCTTGAACTGAGCACTCATGCTGAAAAACGTACTGACAGGCTGCAGCACGATTTTCGGCATGAGTGCTCCGAGCTGTGGAGTGGAGATTGTTTGTTTATAATAGGTTGACCATTCATTTAATGACATATGGGAAAGTAAGTTTAGAAAGTGATGTAATATTTTATTGGGGTAACATGTCAACACAGTTATTTAAATTGTTGCATAGTTATGTTACAGAAATTAAGGTCACTGCGTCGTAGTAGCCCGCTAAAATTAAAATTTTCTTGTTTTTTTTTTTATTTTAAATAATTTTATATATAATAACGATCAAAACATTCGCTCCATTTGCTCTCACATAGATTTGGTCAAAATTGGTAAAATTTCCGAAATGTAACTTATTCTTGCTGCGGGGCGAGACGGAGTGGGAAGCGGTCGCCTCCTTCTGCGAAGCAGTCATGCTCGCGAAGGAGGAGGCGTGCCGCGTGAGGGAGAGAACAGTGTCCTCCCTCCGACCCAGCCGCAGTGGTAGACGCCCACGGCGACGGACGAAAAAAAAAAAAGCTCCGATCTTCATCGATCCGATCCGATCTTCATCGAGTAATGCCTGCAATTCTTCGTCCTCGAATTTTTTTGGTTGTCCGGGTCTAGGCTTATCTTCAACGCTGAAATCACCCTCCTTAAAACGTCGCTCGGAACCATTCCCCACGTGATTTATCAGTTGGAGCATTATCACCATAAAGTTCCACAAGCATTCGAAGCGCTTCAGCTGCACTTTTCTTCCAATTGAAGCAAAAAATTAAAACCTCCCGCAGATGCTGCTTAGTTAACACAAAATTTGACATATTCAAAAAAATTAAAAACAAGTTCTTTTACGAAATTCGAAGTGATGGGAACGGAATGTTATTGACAGATGTCTAACCTCTCTGAAACCACCGAGATCAACTGTCACAACAAAACATTCATGACAGCCAGAGCCATCTTTTTAAAACGGACCGAACTAAGTTGTACACCAATATATTATTTAAATATATATTTATTTAGTACGGAGACCCTAAATACAGTAGAATACTACATAAGTATTATAGTACGGTTGGCAACCTTATGTGTGCCCGACCCAGTTTTCGAGAAAGACCATGTCACGATGTACTGGGTACATCGCATCGCTAATAATCCTCACATAGTAGTGATAGACAGATCAGCGCGCCGCGTAGTGATAATCGATGTACCATTCCGCATGACGAGAACCTCGTAACAGCTGAGAAAGATAAATAAAATGTCTTGACTTGGCCTGCGAGATTGTCAACATGTGGAATGTGAGCTCGGCTATCATTGTGCCGATTGTTGTAACGGCGAATGGCCAAGAGCTTCGACGTGCATCTCTCGAGGCTCTCGTTGTAGTTGGATCAAGGGCCAGATTCAGAAGGCAGTACTCCTTGATACAGCTCGCATTTTGAGAAGGTTCCTGTATCTGGAACCCTAATCACCGGTAGTTTGGACCCTGCTCTCACACCGGCGGACTACTATTTTTATTATATTTTTAAATGTTTTTATTGTTTTGTATCTTTGTAAAAAAATATTTAAAAATGTGACTATATGGTTGAAAATGAATAAACGATTGTAGCTGCAACACATGAAGAGATATCCATTCGCGGCCGCTCCACTCGATGCACTGAGCCATGCGCTTTTTTTTTTTGGCTTATCGCTGGTCAACCTAGAAGAGGTTGTGGGCTGCTTAACCGGACTGAGCCATGCGCGCGCCGTTTGCAATATTTATATTCGGTGCAAATACGCGCATTGTACAGGCGACGACACCGCGCGCGCCACCGCACGGATATCTCCTATTTTCTATAATAAGAAATGCGCACATGATTCTTATTGGTTGATTGAATAATTGTCTAACTGTACAAAGCCCACTACTTGTAAAGCAAGCTATAAGTTCTGCACACATTTTGTAAATATTATTCCGGAAGCTTCAGTTCTTTTCTACCTCAAATATACTCTCTCGTATTAAGTAATTAATTTTTGTATCTGTACAAAAACGTGATCTCGAGATACTCCAACGCTACAGATTTGTATGCAGGAGGTTCAAGTTGATATCATAGTCCTCCAGTAAAAAATCTGACAGTATTGTATGGAGGAAATCGCTATTCTGAGCATATAAAGGAAATTTATAAATAATATATCTCTATTCACGTATATAAAAATTGTATAATTTCTGGATTCGCTCATTTCCTAATGTCACGCTCAAATTGTCAGATTATTGAGATATACACTCTTCTGAACGTAATTAAACTACGTTTTGTGAACCTGACAGGCTCGACTTTTCTGAGGATCGATTTACTAATCTGACGATTTCCCTCCAACACGTCCCTACTACATACTTGGTAGAGGTACATTAAAGGGTGCAAGCATTCTTCCTATTTTCTGATACGCTCGAGTCACTGACACACACGAGGATTAGGGTTTTTTTTTGTGAATGGCATCTCGCAGGTCAACCTCTACTACGGACGGTACGGACCTCGGCTTAGGACGTCGCTGGGGGGTGGGGGGGGGGGAGCAACAAGGGACAGGCTGGATCTTAATGAATTAGGATTACAAGAAACAGTGTGCCTAAGACATTTCCCCTTTATTAGACGTACAGTGCGATCAAGGTTAAACAAGATACAACCACCTTAAGTAGCATTTTTACTTGTATTAAATACCTACTAGCTGTACCCTGCCACGCTTCGCTGTGGCACAAAAAAATGTTTTTTCGCGGTCGCGGATATGTGACTGATGCAATAAATAGATAAAAACAATCCTTGATGCGGATTATATATCATGCTCAGCTCAATCGGTGCAGAACTTTTTGAGTTTTTGAAACCAACATAACATTTCTATATATTTAGATAGATTACAGCGATTGGACTGCTGCGCAGAGTGTCACGGATTCAATTCCCACACAGAAGAAATATTTGTATGACCTACAAGTTTCGGATTTGAGTGTTTGTGTAAGTGAGCTTTTATGTTTGTATAACGCTCCCACGACACAGGAGAAATTCCTAGATTGGGGCAACGTTAAAAAAAATGCGAAAATGAATTTGTATGCATACCTACTCTGCTATCTTTTGACACCCAAACCACTGAACCGATCCTTACATTTAGTATTAGGGTCAAGCCACACCGAAACGCGACCCGCGCGCACATTTCAATAGACCTACGCAAAATCTAACTCTATCTACTGTACGAAAAGATACACATTTCGCAACGCAGTTCGGCGCCGCTCTGCGGTTTAATGGCGACTCAATATCTAACTTTATTTACCACACGAAAAGATACACATTTGCAGTATCGTTGCGTCACGTCGCGCCGCGTCGCATGTCGGTGTGTGCTGACCACAGAAAATATTGTTCCCCAAGAAATACATCAACAACGTTCATGTGATAAAAGATGGCACCACATGTACACTAGGCTACACATTAAACTTTGTAAAACTAGTATTCGCTGGGTGCGAAGTACTAGGTGAGGCTATTCGATTGCAGCGCTCATGGTGGCGAAAAGTAGAAATGATGTTGGCCCTATCACTGGTGCATTGAGCCGTCCATCTGTTAGCAACGCGACGTGATGTAACGATACTGCAAATGTGTATCTTTTCGTGTAGTAAATAAAGTTAGCTTTTGAGTTGATATTAAAATACAGCGCGGCGCCGCGGAGCGTCGCGCTCAGTTGCGAAAGGTAAATCTTTTCGCTGTTCAGTGTGCGGAAAGATCATAATTATTACTTGATCTGTAGCCGTGTGTACGATCTAAATTGATTGTTAATAAATGCTAAAATTTACACGAAGGAAGCCACGGACAAAAGCTAGTGATTGAATTAAAATTTCTGCGAGCTTTTCTTTCATTGAGCAGTTTCAGCAATATTCTTTTTTTTGCACCGTGTGCGTGCTCTATTGCGCAACATTTTTTCAATTTCCTTGTATTCCTTGTAGACACAAGTTCACTAGCAAGTTCCGCTATTCGACACTAGATGTCACTAAATTGTATCGCATTCGACTGTATAGGATTGAAATTTGTTTAACCAGATAATTAGTGTTTGTAATTTTGCTAGTGATGGTCATTAAATATTTAGTCAAATACATTTCTTTTAACCGCAGTCGGAACAAGACTGATGTGCGCGGCAGTACGTAGATGCATAATGTTTGCAGTACACTGCAAAACCAGGGCTAGGAGAGACCCGTTGGGCACGCCGCAATCGCGGCGGTAAGACCCCTCTTTGAGGAGTGGCTGGATAGGCGTCACGGCGTCCTTACCTTCCGCATGACGCAGGTCCTCACCGGACACGGAAGTTTCGGGAGGTTCCTGTGTCTGATAAGGAGGGAGGAAACGCCTGGGTGTCACCACTGCGAGGACCGTCCTGAGGACACGGTGGAGCATACGGTGCAGGACTGCCCCGCTTGGGCAGAGCACCGCCGTGTCCTCACGACGGCGATAGGCGGAGACCTCTCGCGCCCGGCATTGGTCGAGGCCATGCTGCGGGGCGAGACGGAGTGGGAAGCGGTCGCCTCCTTCTGCGAAGCAGTCATGCTCGTGAAGGAGGAGGCGGGCCGCCTGAGGGAGAGGACAGCGTCCTCCCTCCACCCCAGCCGCAGTGGTAGACGCCCACGGCGACGGACGTCGCCAGACGATCTCCGGCCACCGTAGGCGCGGGCATGCGGGCAGCGAGTAATGGGCGACTCGCTGCCCGACCATGGACCATGCCCGGGTCGACGGCGCGTTGTGTTCCACGCGCGCCTCAAGGAGTGTCAGCAAACTGACGGGGCCTGTAGAGGGCCAGAGCCTGCCGGGGTCGCGGGTCTTACCCATCACCGTAACCCCGGTACGTAAAGGGCTCGTGAAGGACACCGTGGATTTTAGTCAGTACAAGTCTGACAGTCCCTCCCGCCCTGCCCTGGGTGGGAGGACTCATTTGATGATTTTACCACGCAAAAAAAAAAAAAAAAAGGAGAGACCCGTTGTTCACAGCAAAACAAAGTATTGAATTCGTTTAGGATTTTTCTACTAGATGGCGTTGCATGTTCACAATACAAAGTGTATTAGTTTAGGAGTCTTCTACCAGATGGCGTTTTAGATTTAGCTCCCATTTCTAGATCTCGATGTTAAGATTTTCCGCTGATGTGATTTTAGAAAATATATTAGTGCTTGCTCAAATGGAATAAAACGTTGAGAGGTCATAGATAATTTTTTATGTAATAACAAAGACCCTGACTATAAACATATCGTCGAAAGAATGTTAAAGCATTTCTAGCTTTAGGTTGCCTTATGAGTTTAAAATTTAATTTTCTTCAGTCCCACCTCGACTACTTTCCAGAAAATTTAGGAGATTTAAGTGAAGTGCAAGGTGAACGATTTCATCAAGATACCTATGAAATTGCCGTTCTGCAGTACTGGCCATTTCAAATCAAAATAATTTTTGTTTGGCTAAGAATTCTAATTCCAAATGAATTTTATTTTAAAATCATGTTTTTTTTCCAAAAGTAGTTAATTGATTATTGTTACATTTTGATCGCATTTAAATCTTTTTCGTCATCATGGATACGTTCAAAATTCGAGTACTACATCGACGTTTACGGAGCTAACATTACAAACCAACGCACTACCTTTTATTGGTCTGCTCGCTTCCGTTCTGGTTTCGACCTGAAAAATGAACCTCGCTGTCGTTCGAAGACTTTGGTCGACAATGACGAATTAAAGGCGATTGTGGAAGCTGATGGTACACAATCTATGGCTGAATTAACAGAAGCTTTCGACGTTAGCGTCAAAACAATATTGGTCCATTTGCATCAAATTGGCAAGATAAAAAAGCTTGACAAATGGGTGCCCCACGAACTTAATCATCACCAGCACTAAGGACGCGTCGAGACGTGCCTTGCACTGCCCAACAGACACACAAATGAAGGAATTTTGAACCGCATTGTTACCTGCGATGAAAAATGGATTCTGTTTGATAACCCCACCCCAAGCGCTCAGCAATTTGGTTGGAACCTGGTTCAGCACCTAAACAATGCTCTAAATGAAAACTTACCCCTAGAAAAGTGATGGTCACAGTTAGGTGGCCTAGCGCCGGTGTGATTCATCACAGTTTCATACCAAACGGGGTGAGCATTACTGCAGATGTGTACTGTGAAGAACTGAACACAATGATGGAGAAGTTGGCACATCTCCAATCAGCATTGGTCAATCGCTCGTCTCCGGTGCTCCTGCACGATAACGCGCGACCTCATACTGCACAGCAGACGGTCTCCAAGTTGCAAGAACTGGGGTTGGAAGCTCTCCGTCATCCGCCTAGTCACCAGATCTTGCGCCTACAGACTAGTATTTTTTCCAGAATTTGGATAACTTCTTGGCGGGAAAAAAATTCAATCCCTGAGAGGCTGCTGAGAGCTGATTTCTTTAAGAATCAATAAACTGTTGGTAAAGATGCATTGAATGCATGGGTGATTACTTCGACTAATACAAATAAAAATACATGAAAAAAAAATCGTTTAATTTTTTCATACAAAACGGCAATTTCAAAGGTCTTCACCTATTATTAAGGAGATGGAAAAAAGATACCAGGGAAGATGGAGCGTGACGATGATATTCAGACTACTGTTGGGTGTTTCAAAGAGACCTTCGAGATGCTTCTTATAAGCTAAAATGTACCAAAATGAGTCTCACTGGGAAAACAAAATATGTTTAGTGGTTACTGATGAATGTACACACATCAAAAGTGTCTAGGGATCAAGCATTTTTATGCGGATTTCTTGAGATTGAGATGTGGCTTTGTAATAAATTTATGATTTTATAAATTTATATGGATCCTTTTTGGTGCATTTCATAATTTGAATCAGGAACTGTGAATCAAATTCGAGTAAAAGATGAAAATCAGCTGTCAATATTTTCCCTATAAAAACATACAACGCATTGAAGACATTATTAGTGCTACTGTTTCCCTACTACTGATTAAAACCAACGTTATTATGGAGCGGCGACGTCATTTAAGCAGGGAAGAAATGCTCAGAGCCGTGGGAATGATAGAAGCTGGTTCCCGGCAACGTACTGTGGCTTTAGCTCTGAATACAAGTCAGAGTATTATCAGTCGACTTTGGACACGTTACCGAAGCACTGGTACCGTGGCTGAGCGCCATGGAGGACGGTATCGCTGCACCACACGGAGACAAGACCGATACATTCAAGTCTTAACTCGAAGAGCTCCAACAATAACCGCCATGATGTTAGCCGTGAGGCTTCATCACTCTTCAGGGAACTTAATTAGCGACCAAACAGTCAGAAACCGCTTGCATGAAGTGAACCTTCATTCCCGAAGACCGCTACGGGTACCACCTATAGCAATGCACAATCGTAGGATTCGATATCAATGGGCTCTTGAACACAGAAATTGGGCAGAAGAACAATGGCGTTTCGTGTGCTTTTCTGATGAGTCTCGTTTTGGTATGAGACCGGATACAAGACGTATACGACACTGGAGAAGCCCTGGACGCCAACAGCGATTAAAATCCTGCCAGGAAGTCCATCCTTATAGTGGTGGAACCATCATGGTATGGGCGGGTATTTGGATCGGCGGAAGAACTGAGTTGATTTGGATCAGAGGCAACCTCAACGCTCAAATTTATGCTGAGACGATTGTATCAGACGTCATCGTTCCTCTACAAGTGCAAATCGTTCCCTTATTTCAGTTAATGCATGATAATGCACGACCGCACACCGCAAGAGTTGTAAGACAGACTCTCGCCGCAGCTAACATCAATGTCCTGCCCTGGCCTGCTCAGTCGCCAGACTTGAATCCGATTGAGCATGCATGGGATATGCTACAGAGAAGAGCTCTGCCGAATATGGAGGGTATCCAGTCGCAAGAAGACCTTTTTTTGTTGTTGCAACGAACATGGGAGGCCATTCCACAGCGTGATTTGGATGAACTCATTTTGAGTATGCCAAACCGATGTTCTTGTGTTGTTAGTGTTCGCGGTAGAAACACGGATTATTAATTGTTTAAGTTACCCAATAAAATTTTAAAGAAAACTGTTATTTCAGTCTTTTTTTCGAACTTTTGTGTTAGTGGTTCAAATGTCAAAAATCCCTTTATTAGGAAAATGGCAAATTTCTTTATTAATGCAAAGGTGACTTGGTTTATCGTTACTGTGACAAACGAAAACACTTTATTTCGACGTCCCCGGGGAATAAACCGGTAATCGCAAAAATCAAATTTTACAGGAAAAATGATTTAGTGTTTTTGGGGTGTATCTCATCAAAAAAAGGTAATTATGACAACATTGTTATATGACGGAAAAGCTAATTTTTACCCGAAAAGTTTAAAGTATTAAGTATAACTATTAACGATACACAGAATTAGTTATTCACCAATATACATATTACCGAAAATGGTTTCCTACTATTTTTAGGGTATTGATATCTTACCGCCCTGACTTAACAATATTATTCCAGTAATGTTTACTTACCGAATTATTCTTGTAAATTTCTTAAAAGTCATAGGCATAATATTGCTTTACTGGATTATTAAACGTGTTTTTTCGTTACAGAGAAAGATTGTAACGTTCAGTTACCGACTTCTTATAGTAAAATTTTAAATAACCATAAAAGGGTAAAGTAGTGTAACCCTTATTTTATAGAAAAATTTTGGTAGTCATATTATTGTAATCATTGAAAACCGATTAAGTAAAATGAATTTGTCGTCGGCATCTCCGAGGAATACTTATAGGAAACTCACAAGAATTATTAAAATTATAACGTTTATGGAGAACAAAGTTCTCATAGAGATCAGAAATTACAATTAGTAAAAGTATAACAAAAGAAGGCAAGCTAAAAATTTAATAACTAATCAGTATTGTCAGTGGCATCATCAGTATCACCGCGATCATCACTATTTTCTACAGAAATTAAGGATTCATAAAATGCATGGTAATACCGTGGAATCGCTCCACTATTGCACAAAGACAGTAAATCTGTATGCAACGCCTTCCTTATAGGAAGAGGTAGATGATAAGCACGTGCCAATACAGTATCTTCTATCAAAGTATCTGTCTTAGGTTTACGCCCACGTCGTTTGGTTTGAAATGAATTTGAAATATTTAATTAATATGCATCATCAAAATCATATTTGAAGAAAACCTTGTCCTGTTGGGATGATGATACATGAATTTCCATTACATCAGACCAGCGTATCGTATTCCCATCTATATCGCGACGCCAATGTAAAGGATTTCCCAATTTTTTTAATTCTAAAATATCTGTTTGCTCTAATTCTTTCGTAGTATATTTTTCTCCCGAGACTTAAGTTTAGAATTATATTACATATTTGATCAGGTCTGTAAATAGACTTATTTTTCATGTTCCTTTCAATACAGGCATGCATCGAGTCCCCTTCGTTCTGGCTATGTCCAGTATTGAAAAATTTGTGCGTTATAGAAAAATTTAAAGATTTTGCTGCATATGCATGTAAAGCAAAAATGTATCTGTTTTTATTTTGGCCATAACAACCATCTAAATAAAGATATATCTTGTCAACACCTCGCTCCTGTTTCTATTCAACTCCCAATTTCTATGCAGCCTCGTTTTGCGATTTGGTAATGCCACACGTAGCAATAATCTTTTTTACGTAGAGCGTCAAAAATAGTAAAATTGTACACATCCGAGTTTGAAGTTAAGCGACACATATGGCGTTTTCCCACCAAAAAGGATCGCGAGTCATTCAGGTTTAGAACCGCTGGTTTAAACTAATACATGTAGAATGTTGAAAGCAAAATGATAATAGAAACATTTGTATTGGGAATTTAAGAAAAAGCTCGTTCGTGCCTTGTTAGCAAAGGCTTAATTTTAGAGTGAGCGGAGCGAGCTCGATAAATTTTTATTTCAAGACCGCGATGAGTAAAATTTTTGCAAATTACGTCCACGTTGTCCTAGGGCGTAGTTACCGCCGTTTTTTGTTTTCAGTAGGGGCTGGGGGCCCTTTAGGTAAGGTTCAGGTTAAGGTTCAAAATTGGTTTACTCTGAATAATTTAGTTCTTAATGAAAAGAAAACTAAATATATTAGATTCACTTTGCCAAATGTTAGAAGTAGCGATTGCGACATTTTCTTGAACGGAGTAAAATTGGAATTAATTAATCAGACAGTTTTCCTAGGAATCACGTTAGACGATAAATTACAATGGGGCCCCCATATAGCAGCTATAGCGTCTAAGCTCAGCCGCTTAAGCTGTTAGAAAGATAAGACGGTTAACAGACGTCGAAACTGCGCGTTTGGTTTACTTCAGCTACTTTCACAGCATTATGTCTTATGGCATTCTACTGTGGGGCTGGGCGGCTGACATTCAATCTAGTTTTATTTTGCAAAAGAGAGCCATCAGAGCCATTTACAATATACGTCGTCGTGAATCTGTTATGGAACTTTTAAAAAAGATTAATATAATGACAGTGTCTTGTCAAAAAATCTTTTATGGGGTATTGTGTTAATTGTTACAACAAAATACCTAGCGAAATTTTAAGTCTAAATAAAATAAAATTTAAAAGTTACATAAAAATACACTTGGTAAACAAGCATTTTATAAAATAGGAGATTATTATTATTCAAGATAAAAATGTTTGGAAACATGCTGGTCCTGTTACATAGTACAATGTAGGGTTTAAACAGAATCAAGCTGGTTGAAATTTGAATGCTCACACATTTCAATTGTATTTGTAAAATAGCTTTAGGTAATTGCAATATTTTGTTAAAATGTGGACACCATGTACCTTTTTGCTATTTTTTTTTTATTATTTCTTATTGTTTTATTTTTATAAATAATATTTAGTCTAAATTTAAAGTATGCAGTATTAGTATTAGTGTGCGTAAAGTGCATTACATGTAGAAACGCGTCCTTGAGTCGCCGAGCGCGAGCAAGTTACCGCCAATGCGTATAGTAGGTTTACATTTTTATCCCAGATGATAACTGTTACGGTGCATTACCGAAAATGTCTACCACAAAATTTACTATAATAAACCTGTAATCGCGTTAACCGGAAATTTAGCTGAAATATTTTACAGTAATATTACTTTACCGAAATGTAGCCACAGAATATAATTTGTAATAACGTATTTCGTTGTTGTTCTAGTAAATTAAAAATGAAAAATTTCCAAAGAACAAAAGTGTTTTAAGAAAAAACGTTGGAAATTATCGCAGAAAAATTTTGAAAAAAATTGCGTAGGTGTATCCCGACCCATAGATACCGTAAATGGTATAACAGTAAAAAGTCAGTAATAGTATAATACAGGTTTATTCCTTGGGGGCGTCGATTTGATGAATCCTTAAAAATTTTTTTAATTAATATCAATCAGGAGAAAAGTTATTGCAAAAATATATGTTGATCCCTAGACACTTTTGATGTTTGTATTTTAGATAAAAAAAAAATTAGTTTTGTTACGCAATATTTTTTTGTGTTTTTAGTATTTTGAATTTTAAGATGAAAAAAAAAAAATGAAAGTCATTTTCGGATTCAGTACACCCAAAAACATAAGTATTTAACACAAAAAATCAAAACAGCACTCAACTCTTTTTGCAGTCATGTGTTATTTTTCAATATTCTAACTGACGGACTAAACATGTTTTTTATTTTTTTTTATGCTGTAAAATATATGTAATAATTAATTATTTATTTTATTTATGAATAAATAAAAAAAATTACCGCCTACCGCGAATATTTAACGAGAATATCATCCCATCGTTGCTCTATGGGAACTTACTCTACTAATTAGGTTATGGTTAGCCACGACTCTCACCACGCAAAAAAAAAGTGGTTGGCCACGTCAATCAAATGAAACGTCAAGGTAAAATATCATTTATTCAAGTTTTATTCATTTACGTTGACATGACAGATGTGACAGTGACAGTGTTTGGTTGATTGTCGTTACGCAATTTCTTGATTCGGTCGCCGCGCTTCAAAGCCCGCGATGAAAGCTATACAATAGCTTAAAACTCTAACAAACTAATGCTTTCAAGCGATTATTCCCAAGAAAGTCTCTTCAACTTTTTAAGCGTGTGAGATTCAGTGGAAGCCGGATTTAAATTAAAAGCATTACAAAATAAATTGTAATTCATAACCATGAATATATAATAAAATTCTCGGTCGTTGTAAAAAAAGCATTTGTAACATTTAGGTAAATCTGGATTAATATTTCTTTACTTCCAGTATGTGTAAAAACCAAGAAGGTATAGGGTTCGTTCGTTAAAAGTGGTGTGTTCGTGCCGGCACGTAACCATTTCGATGTCTGCCAGACATGATAACCGCTACTCTAATGTAAGTTTCGCACTCGCCAGCTACAGCGCCACCTCGCCCAGGTCCAATACCCTGAGAGTTAGGGCTTTGATTGTTATCTTCGTTCAAAAGAGGTAATGTATGCAGTGGCAGAGGCGCGCGTCGCTGGGCATGTGCGCGGCGGAGCGGGGTGGGGCTTGTGGGCCACGTCCTGCTACTTGTCTACTAGATTGTGTGGAATGCAACTATCGACAATGCAAAGGAAAAAAACAATTTTGAGGTTTTCGGATGTTTACAGTAAATATTTAAAAATATTAAGTACGTTCTACAACGTGGTGAAAACGAAGATACAAAAATATCGTTTTATTTTCGGTACATTTGTCACGTAAAAGAAGACAAAGAACTACTTACGTCTGTTTTGTAAAATTGCACGACTGTATATGCAGATAACTATGATTTGATCGTTTCGACATGGAAATTCAATTCATTGGATTTAATGTACCTACCTATGGTTATAATAAAATATATTAAAAAAAGTGCAATACTTCCTATACCTAATTATTAAGCTATTGTATAGACTACCGCTGGCTCTGAGCGCGGCGACCGAATCAAGAAATTCCGTAATTAAAAAAACCTAAGGAAGATAAAGATAACACCCCGCATCATCTAACGTCGTTTCAGTTCGGCAGACTTCGCCAATCATAAAATCGTCCGTCATTTTTTTTTTTTCGTGGTAAAATCATCAAATGAGTCCTCCCAACCAGGGCAGGGCGGGAGGGACTGTCAGACTTGTACTGACTAAAATCCACGGTGTCCTTCACTAGCCCTTTACGTACCGGGGTCACGGTAATGCGTGAGTCCCGCGACCCCGGCAGGCTTTGGCCCTCTATAGGGGGGCCCCGTCACTATGCTAACACTCCTTGAGGCACACAACGCGACGTCGACCCGGGCATGGTCCATGGTCGGACAGCGAGTCGCCCATTACTCGCCGCCCGCATGCCCGCGCCTACGGTGGCCGGAGATCGTCTGCCGACGTCCGTTGCCGTGGGCGTCTACCACTGCGGCTTGGGTGGAGAAAGGACGCCGTCCTCTCCCTCACGCGGCCCGCCTCCTCCTTCGCGAGCATGGAGGCGACCGCTTCCCACTCCGTCTCGCCCCGCAGCATGGCCTCGATCAATGCCGGGCGCGAGAGGTCTCCGCCTATCGCCGTCGTGAGGACATGGCGGTGCTCTGCCCAAGCGGGGCAGTCCTGCACCGTATGCTCCACCGTGTCCTCCGGACGATCCTCGCAGTGGTGACACCCAGGCGTTTCTTCCCTCCTTATCAGACACAGGTATACGTACCTCCCGAAATTTCCGTGTCCGGTGAGGACCTGCGTCATGCGGTAGGTAAGGACGCCGTGACGCCTATCCAGCCACTCCTCAAAGAGAAATTTTATTTTTACAACGCTATCTACTTTAGTTTTCATTACAACACTAGTGTAACACACAATTAATTCACTACTTTTATTTCGGTTGGATGGGAAAAAACTACCTACTGATAGGATACCTAGACAGATGGCAAGTGATAATCGAAAACGCGTTCTAGTCATTAGTATTACTATTCAGTTGTCTTAATCCAGGTTATGAAAAGTGTCTGCAGTAGTAATAGTAGTGAGATAATATGTGCTCACATCGACCCTCAACGATCCTGTCCGGAAAAATAATTTCCAATGATAAGTATTATGTCGAGGTCGTGGCAGGCCACGTAGGAGATGGCGGGACGAACTGGACAGGTTTCGTCCGAACTGGAAGGAGGACGCCCAATATCGTGAAAGGTGGAAGGAGTGGAGGGAGGCCTTTGCCCAGGAGTGGGACAGAGCAGGCTCTTAAAAAAAAAAAAAAAAGTATTTTGTATGTTGTTTTCTCTAATGTGGCATAACATCAGCATGCGCTGACGGGTGAATTGGGCCCGGCTCGTATAGACCAACAATGGTCATAAGTAGTTAGTCCCCGCTCGCTAGCCAGTACCGGTGGCATCACTCGCATGGTTTTGGTGCATCAGTGCAGTGCGATGCGCGCTCTAATACGGACGTGTTAACTAGTACGAATATTTTATTCGCGATTAGCGCGGCACTAGCCGCTGCTAGCTGACGCTATGAGTTCTCAACCACTTATAGCCAACGAACTGCTGGCATTCATTCAGCATGCAATAGACACGATGGACGAGGTTAGCATTTTGCAGATCTGCAAATCTAACTTCAAGGAAGAGGAGATAAGTAGTGGCAAGAGGCTGCTATTTGAATCTATTGGGAAACTCGAAGAGATGCCATCCCGACGAAGAGATGGCACTGAGAAGAGCATTCAGGACATCATCACCCTGTTAAAGGTGACTGATCCTGACGACGTTCCTGCGTTCGTGGCAAAGGAGCTGCATAGACTGCCCCCTGTCACCTTCGATCATGTTGATGTCACCAGGTTGCTGAAGGACATCACATCGTTGCAGACAAGCCTGGCTGAGGTGAAGTCTAAGTTGGCGGCGTCGGAAAATACCATCGAAGATCTACGTGCCGAAGTATCGTCATTGCGCAATACTGTCGTTGCAAGTAGGTCACCACTGAGCGCCACGAATGTGAACACGCGTCGCGGCGCGGCTCAGCAAAATGCTTCCATCAGCAGTTTTGAGTCGGCCCATATGGATGTGTCGTCACCTGTACAAATCACGGAGGATGCATTGCTTCACACCGTCGATCGTCCCGCGTCTCCTATGAAGACTACGTCACAGGTAGATCGGATTACTCGCGTAGGTACTCGTAAATGTGCCTACGCCGCTATTGTTACCGAGGGCAAACCTGCTGAGTCGCAAAACTCGCAGAAACAGCAAGCCAAAGGGGGTAAGCAGAGCCGCTCAGTCTCCGATAAGGAAATGACGCGGCGGCAAACGGACGAGGATGGCTTCATCAAGGTGGAGAAGAAGATGAAGAAGAAGCCTCAGAAGAGTCAGAACCAGTGTGGTTCCGCGCTGGCTGGGCCTAACATGTTACTGCGTTCTGCAACACCTACGACGCAGTTGTATTTGTCCCGGCTACATCACTCCACGAAGGTTGAGGAAGTCGTGGAGTTTTTGCGAGTGAAGACCTCCTGGACATTGAGGGTCGAGAGGTTGGAGTCGCGCCACGAAACGAACTTCAAGTCTTTTGTGGTGCGAGTACCGACTCAGTATCTCGATAACTTTCTCAAGCCCGAGTTCTGGCCGAAGGGTGTCGTGTACCGGCGTTTTCGTGGCCAGCTGCGCGGCACCAGTCAGCGAAACACGACGCCGCCTCTTCGTGTAAAATAGTTTAATGTAGGTCATATCATATGTATTAGTTTATTTATAGTTATAATATTATTATTATGTATTCTATGTTATGGGCCATAGTTGCCTGAAATAAAGGTATTATTATTATTATTATTATTTTGGCCGGGATTCAAGGACGTGACCGGTTTAAATCTCTCCCGGTATTAATCTGCCCTAGATACATCAGCAACTTCGCAGTATCGCAACCACTGACGGGCTTAAAGGTGGGTTTGTCGCGCGGCCGCTCGGCGTCCTCACTAATAGTGTGATGTGCCTGTAAACGTTCTTCAAGCCCCACTTGATATAACAACGACCTAGTACAGGTTGGCGATCCTAGATTCCAGCCGTATTTAGGATACTCGAACACGTTTCAGTACTTAGGAGGCTCGGAGGGCGACGAGAGAGATTTCGACTGGAACCGGATGGAGACTCAATCATCAGGAACCAAAAGTCATTAATTTAAAGTAATTTACAAGCGACTTCAGCTTTCGTTATCGTAATATCACGTCGTGAAGACAATGGCGTCAAGGAAATGATTAATAAGAAGCCGCGGGCCTCGTTCACAGTATCGCTATACCACCGCTATCGGGGTGCTAAGACAGGAAACCTCCACGTGCGCCCGTGGACTGCCTGCTGGGGTCGCGGCTTTTTTCTTAATCCAGGATACCGCGGCCCCAGAACGTAAAGGGCATCCGAAGAAACACGGGTGGATTTTAGTCAGTAAGAGTCTGACAGTCCCTTCCGCCCCGCCCAGGGCGGGAGGACTCATTTGATGATTTTGCCACCCTAAAAAAAAAATACCACCGCTATCGCTTGCATTTCGTAGTTATTTTCAATCTGGCCGCATCGATTAATTCAGCTAGAGCGTCGTCAGAATACCGCTTTACCGCCTCCGGTAGCGAATACTACCGCGGTTTGACTTCGTTGTCCGCATACGCATTCTTTACCCACAGCGGCAGCTGATACCGCCGCAGTTTGTATAGACCTTTATTGATACTTTTTCGCCTTTTTACGCTATAGAAGTTCTTGAATTTATTTCATATTTATCAGTCAGTAGCACAATTCTCATAAATTATTGTTTGCGTTTACGTATAACTGAAATCTATCTATACTTATAATAAATCTGTAGAGAGGCCAATTCTGTACATGAAATATATTTGAAAAATAACTATCAAGGGGTGATTAGGGATCGCTACTGGTGCAAAAAATGCAATCAGAAAAATTTTTGTCTGTCTGTCTGTCTCTCTGTCTGTCTGTCTGTCTGTATGTTCGTTATAGAAACAAAAACTACTCAACGGATTTTAACGAAATTTGGCACAATTATTCTTCATACTCCTGGGCAGGTTATAGTATACTTTTCATTACGCTACGATCAATAGGAGCAGAGCAGTGAAGGGAAATATTGAGAAAACGGGAAGAAGCTACTCCATTTTTTAAACTTCCGTCGCGTGTGCAGCCTTAATGGTTAAAGCTACATAGAAATCATGTATGACGGAAATGTTCTCTTTAAAATTATATAAAAATATTCCTTGACAGCATTTGTCTATCTTTTATGGTTGACTCACAATAACACGTGAAACTCCCGATAGCTTAGCAATTCGGAGCTTTCTGATTATATTTGTCTCCTCTTACGTCCTCCTACCCAGGGCAGGGCGGGAGGGTCTGTCAGACTTGACTGACTAAAATCTACGGTGTCCTTCAATAGCCCTTTATGTACCGGGGTCACGGTAATTTGTGAGTCCCGCAACCCCGGCAGACTTTGGCCCTCTACAGGCCCCGTCATTATGCTGACACTCCTTGAGGCGCGCGTGGAACACAACGCGCCGTCGACCCGGGTATGGTCCATGGTCGGACAGCGAGTCGCCCATAACTCGTCGCATGCCCGCGCCTACGGTGGCCGGAGATCGTCTTGCGACGGCCGTCGCCGTGGGCGTCACTGCGGCTGGGGT
Source organism: Agrotis puta (assembly GCA_943136025.2). NCBI lineage: Eukaryota > Metazoa > Arthropoda > Insecta > Lepidoptera > Noctuidae > Agrotis > Agrotis puta. The sequence continues at coordinate 19,488,568 of OW964171.2, forward strand.
GGAGGGAGGACGCTGTCCTCTCCCTCACGCGGCCCGCCTCCTCCTTCGCGAGCATGACTGCTTCGCAGAAGGAGGCGACCGCTTCCCACTCAGTTTCGCCCCGCAGCATGGCTTCGACCAGTGCCGGGCGCGAGAGGTCTCCGCCTATCGCCGTCGTGAGGACACGGCGGTGCTCTGCCCAAACGGGGCAGTCCTGCACCGTATGCTCCTCCGGACGATCCTCGCAGTGGTGACACCCAGGAGTTTTTTCCCTCCTTATCAGACACAGGTACCTCCCGAAACTTCCGTGTCCGGTGAGGACCTGCGTCATGCGGTAGGTCAGGACGCCGTGACGCATATCCAGCCACTCCTCAAAGAGGGGTCTTACCGCCGCGATTGCGGTGTGCCCCTTTTTACTTTTAGTCTTTGAATAGTTTATTTTTAGATTTGTTTTGTTGTTATTTTATGAAATAGGTATTAGAGGTTTTGGTAGTGTTTAAATATATTATTTACATTTTATTTCTTTATAGTTGAAGAAATAGTAGGTACGAATATCAGTTATTTTGGTAGTCTACACTATCTACACTAATATTATAAAGAGGAAAACTTTGTTTGTTTGTTTGATTGTATTGAATAGGCTCAAAAACTACTTGACCGATTTTAAAAATTCTTTCACCATTCGAAAGCTACATTATCCACGAGTAACATAAGCTATATTTTATTTTGGAGAAAAATAGGGTTCCGTAAGATATTTGGGTTTTTCGGCCATTAGGTGTAAAAATCAACCAGAAAAGTTCCTTATTTTGCGTACGCTGCCTAAACCATAAAAGATAGAACCATAAAATGTTCTAATTAATTGTTGATCTTATAAATATCTACAAAAAAGTCCGCGGCACACAATATCTATCTATTTCGAGTGATTGTGTTGACTGCGTCGTCGATGTTAGTGTCGGTGTCAGTGAATAGACCTGGGAATCATGTTGCTGACCGTGTCTTTCCTGAGTAGGCTTTTTGCAGTGGTAACCGACATTCACGCGGGCGGAGCCGCGGGCGCCCGCTAGTTATGAATAAAAGGTTGTCTTTATACAGGTTTTTTTAGTATTTTGATTCATAAAGAAATTTAAATTAAAAAAACATAATGAAATATTTCATCAAAAGTTGTGAGTGGTAGCGCACTATGCCTATGAAGTGTGACACATGTGATACATGTGAGTGTTTAGTCGGGTGCATCTCTCTAGTGGAGTATTTCTGGTGTGGCGGCCTTGACACAGTGAGGGCGGCGCGCTAGCCAGGCCGGCGCCCCGCAGAAGGCTCACTGCTTGCAGACAACTCGCACGACAAGGCAGGTGAAGCTGGTGCAGCGTGGAACATGTGGTTACAAGTTGGCTGCCTGGCGGCCTGGCTGTCGCTCGGCTGCTGTGCACACTGTACCTTCTGTTCGTCACTTCATTAGATACGTCCTCGCTCTACATGCACAAAGACTTCAGTGGATTACACTTCCGCTCCTCTGGCGGCAATTTAGTTACAAATCAGATGATACATGTATTCATAATATTGCATTTTACTTGTGTAATTGTCTAATCTAAACTTATAATAAATCTGTAGAGGCCAATTCTGTAAATTAAATATATTTAAAAAATAATTATCCAGGGGTGATTAGGGATCGCTACTGATGCCAAAAATGCAATCAGTAAAATTTTTGTCTGTCTGTCTGTATGTTTTATAGAAACAAAAACTAATCGACAGATTTTAACGAAATTTGGCACAATTATTCTTCATAGTCCTGGGCAGGTTATAGTATACTTTTCGTTACGCTACGATCAAAAGGAGCAGAGCAGTGAAGGGAAATATAAGAAATATTATTTTATAATAAAACGGGAGAAGTTACTCCATTTTTTAAGCTTCCGTCGCGTGTGCAGCCTTAATGGTTAAAGCTACATAGAAACCATGTATGACGGAAATGTTCTCCTTAAAATTATATAAAAATATTCCTTGACAGCATATGTCTATATTTTATGGTTGACTCACAATAACAAGTGAAACTCCCCGATAACTTAGCAATTCGGAGCTTTCTGATTATATTTGTCTACTCTTACGTTTACAAAACTCTCACTCATCCCTAATTTAAAAAAAGTTAACATTATTGCCTATTTCATAAAAAAAGAATTATGTAAATCGGTGTAGAAACACCAAAGTTATACATGAAATACGTTAATAAGTCATCGTGCGTGAATACTGAATCATGCTATAAGGATTATTGAAGTGAAAACTTCTTTAGCGGCGTTGTGCACTTTTTTGGAATAGGTAAAAAATGTTAAACTCGCGTCAGGACACGTGACTTGATCGAAAATTCGTAAGACGGCGCAGCGCGCTTGCGCGAATGTTCGTGTGTGTTTATTACTCTAGAAGTTTCCACTTCTGCCGGCACTCCCAGAGTGCAACCCGTCCTTTTTTTGAAGTGAAAACTTCTTTAGCGGAAGAGCTCCGGGCATGGAACACGCGAACTCAGGGCAGTATGGAGGGAGCGACTGTCACAACCGAGGTCCGACACGCCGCAATCGCGGCGGTAAGACTTTGAGGAGTGGCTAGATAGGCGTCACGGCGTCCTTAACTACCGCATGACGCAGGTCCTCACTGGACACGGAAGTTTCGGGAGATACCTGTGTCTGATAAGGAGCGAAGAATCGTCTGGGTGTTACCACTGCGAGGACCGTCCGGAGGACACGGTAGAGCATACGGTGCAGGACTGCCCCGCTTGGGCATAGCACCGCCGTGTCCTCACGACGGCGATAGGCGGATACCTCTCGCGCCCGGCATTGGTCGAGGCCATGCTGCGGGGCGAGACTGAGTGGGAAGCCGTCGCCTCCTTCTGCGAAGCAATCATGCTCACGAAGGAGGAGGCGGGCCGTGTTAGGGAGAGGACAGCGTCCTCTCTCCACTCCAGCCGCAGTGGTAGACGCCCACGGCGACAGACGTCGCCAGACGATCTCCGGCCAACGTAGGCGCGGGCATGCGGGCAGCGAGTAATGTGCGACTCGCTGTCCGACCATGGACCATGCCCGGGTCGACGGCGCGTTGTGTTTCATGCGCGCCTCAAGGAGTGTCAGCATAGTGACGGGGCCTGTAGAGGGCCAAAGCCTGCCGGGGTCGCGGGACTCACGAATTACCGTGACCCCGATACGGATTTTAGTCAGTCAAGTCTGACAATCCCTCCCGCCCTGCCCAGGGTAGGAGGACTCATTTGATGATTTTACCACAATAAAAAAAACCACGAGTAACATAGGCTATATTTTATTTTAGAGAAAAAGAGGGTTCCGTAAGCTATACGGGTTTTTCGGCCACAAGGTGTAAAAAATCAAGCAGAAAATTACTTATTTTGCGTACGCTGCCTAAACTATAAAAGATAGAACCATAAAATGTTCTAATTAATTGTTGATCTTATAAATATCTACAAAAAAGTCCGCGACACACTATATCTATCTATGTCGAGTGTTTGTGATGACTGCGTCGTCGATGTTAGTGTCGGTATCTGTGAATAGACCTGGGAATCATGTTGCTGACCGTGTCTTTCCTGAGTAGACTTTTTGCAACGGTAACCGACATTCACGCGGGCGGAGCCGCGGGCGCCCGCTAGTTGATAATATAATTATAATCATAAATTATATTATATGGTTTTGTCCTCAATAATTGCATTTGCAAGTTATGAGAGACTACGTTTTTTTTAAATACATTCGTATGTGTGAAGCAAATAAAATGTAAATGAATGAAGTGTATTATATTCAATCAATCAATAAATAATAATAACAAATAATAGCAAAGAGCAGAGAGACAAAATAAACAGCGGACTCCTGCCTTCTAAACTAGGCCAAGAGCAGTGTTTTGCAGCCAATGTTTCTCCAGATTCAATAACAACAAAGTATCTGATATCAAACAAGTATAAAAACCAACATAATTGTGATGCGACTATCATACTAATTAAACAATTAAAAATAATTTAGAAATCCAGTGCTAGACATATCTACATATATTTATTATTAGGTTACAAAGCATTCATTATTCTATAGTACTAAGAACTGAGGAAATACTTTTTATTTTTGTTAATTTAAATAACAAAGCAACAAAGCCAAGAAATTCCTTTGAATTTTTCCATTGTTTACCGGGAAAACTTTCTTCAAGAAAAGAATTGTTTGTTTTTTAAAATAAAAGGATCGGAACACGCTAGTGTTGTGAATCAATTTCAGATTGATTGCAAGTCATCGGTACCTCCCAGCAATGTGTTGATGCTACCTACACTACACAGTAACACATCCATCTATTCAGTACATTTTTAACGTACCTAGTTTGAATGTAATTTTCATTGTAATTCTAATCCAAGGAGGAGAGTAACTATTTTTATATTGTTTTTTTTTTTAAACCCCTCACACTGAATTTCTCCTGTGTCGTGGATGCGTCTACAAACATATAAACTAACATACATAAACACCCAGACCTGGAACAACTACCTGCAGGTCGTAATATACCGCGATACAGTCGTTCACTCAACCAGCGCGCCAACCGTGCCGTCTATCCACTTTGTTTCAGTTGTTCAGCTGCCATCCTCACGGCATCAGGCAGCGTCAGGCAGCATCAGGCAGCATCAGGCGACTGGCTTGTTGAACCTGCGACGATAAGCGGGAAGGACTTGTAGTTACAATAAAACTTGACAATGTTGTGAGCACCGCTGCACCCAGCAGGCCTGGCTCCGACATTGTGTTTGCTTTCGTTCTTAAAAGTTTTCTTTCGGGACAGGAAAGGCATTGCCAAAGCTTAAATGGGGATAATCTGCATTAACCCAGCCTCTCCCTAAAGTTTAGTCTATCGTTAATAATGAAACACATCCGGACCTCTATAAAGATTATAAAACAATGAACTCGTTTAGAAATAAATAATAAATGTTGTGTTGGGCAGCGACGGCGCGCGGCGTTGGCACAGCCACGCAGCCCCTCGGCCCCTCCAGGCTTGTGTCAGCTTCACTTACAATACGACCATGTTTTCTTTGTAACGTTTCATATTGACGCTGACGTGCCAGGATAAGCGGCTCTTGTGAATAAGTACCATTGAATCATTAATAGCCGACTGTGGGATTGTATCAAACTATAGGCTGTGTAATATACAGTTATGATATGAAAATTAATCTGTATACTCGTATATAAAAGGAGAACTGACTGACTGACATATCTACGTACAGCCAAAACTACTGGGGCTAGGAATGTGAAATTTTGCACACGGCTTCCTATTATAATGTAGGGGAGCACTAAGAAGTGGTTTTTGGAAATTTAACCTTTAAGGGGGTGAAAAGGGGGATTAGGAAAGTTCGTAACCCACGCGGACGAAGTCGCGGGCAAAGTGCTAGTAATTAATATAACAGTACAAGGCCTTAACTTACATATTAAAAAACCGGCCAAGTGCGAGTCGGACTCGCCTTTAAAGGGTTCCGTAGCAGCAAGTAACATTATATAAAAGTTGGTTGTAACTTTGAAAGATAAATTGCGGTTTACGATTTATGACGTATTAAAAAAAAATGTAAGTTGGTACGCACAATATTGAGTGATTTACCATGTTATTTTAATATCAGGGACTTCTTATAGGTTTTCCTATAATCTATAAGGAGAAAACTAATTTCTGTATTTTTTTCAAAATTTTAGGTTCAGTAGTTTCGGAGATAAGGGGGGGGGAATGGTCAATTTTCGTCTATTTTCTTGAATAACTTGGAAACTATTTATTTTAAAATTACAAAAAAATACATTTAAGATCTTCTCAACAAGACCTTTCATTTGATATGCCACACGATGCAGTTTTCAGAATTTTTTTTTTTAATTTTCCCCTTCCCCCCCAAAAATGACCCCCCATATACAGATTTCATTTGCTCACGTCACACCTCTGTGTTTGGGTCACAGGAATTGATATGTGTACCAAATTTCAACTTAATCGGTCTAATAGATTCGGAGATAATTGACTGTAAGCGACGGACGGACAGACACACGAGTGATCCTATAAGGGTTCCGTTTTTGTATTCAGACGTACGGAACCCTAAAAAGGTAACTTGTACACTACAGCAGTCGATCGGTCAGCCATTGCGCCAACCGTGTATGCGACTTGAACAAACCTGCAAACAAGTTGGTCATTGATTATATGTAAGTTAGTTATGCTGTTGTTATGTAGACGCTCCGTTAGCATTTCCTGGAGCAAGTTGTTAGCCAGTAACAATACAAACTAGCTCTCACTCGACCATCCGCTCATGAATGTAAAAAGCCTATTTACTGCTTAATATAAATGTAAATACGAAACGTGTGGAGGGGACATAAGGCCGCGCCTGTGACGCGAAGTGAAATAACCGCGCGCTGTCACGGCGAGCTTCATTCAAATGAGGTGTTACCAGTGCCTGACTTGCGACTACTATCCTGTCAAAGTCCGGCGCCATATAGTTTTCATGTAGATTGTCGGTGCGCCCGCTGCTCAGTTTGCGCGGATGTCGCGACGTACCGCGCCTGGCGGAGGCGCTGCCTGAGTGCTTGCAAGATAACATTTGTATTGTTTGAATACACGGTACTCTGAACGAACTACTTAATGTCATCTCTAAGATCAGTACAATAGTCAACCCTCACTGTGTTGTCAGGCGTCCGTCGGGTCTCTACAGCTCAACACATCGCTACACAATATCCCGATACGGATTATTGACCTGTTTCTTGTTCATGAATAGAACCTCTGCTCCCGTTCTGTTTGATTTATGATCCGACGTGACCTCATAATTTATAACTTAAGGAAATGAAGAGAACTAGCGGCGCGACTTGATTGACCTAACAAACATGTTGGAGCGTGTCGACACCGACGACAGTACGTGTGAGTGCGCAAACAGGATGTTTGTACATCACGGCGCACAGCTGCTGGCGAGGAGCGCAGTGCCTGCCGCCTGCTGCTCCCTAATGTGGAATGTAGCAGCATCTGAAAGTCATACGATTTGATTATAGAACTAGACCCTTATTAACATGTAATAAACTTGTTAGTATTTTCTAGGTGCTATCACGTCATAAAGTGAATACAAGTGAGTATCATAATGTGTATATGTCACGTGCGTCTATCATCAGTCCAATGTCCCCGGTATCGGGCGTGTTTACACAAAATGTTCTCTGATACGTTATCGGGCCCGTGTTCTTGACATCGTTGTGCACACGTACGGGTGTGAGTGTGTGAGTAATGACACATATCCGACGCGATCGATGTTTACTTCCGGCAGATAAGGAGTTGCTGAGTAGCTTAGATTGCGTTACTGAAGTCCCTGAGAGCGCAGTGTGTGGCGTGTGCCCCGCCTATGACTCGCGCGTGCTCCGCGGGCCACGAATTTCAGTAACTTATGTCTGTTTAAGACCCCTGGTGCCGATTTCGAACACCATGTCATTGTCGGTATAGTATAGATAGTTGAGGAATTATTTTATTTACAAACAAGTCGGAAACACAATTCAAATGTAGCTAATTATAAGTGCTACAATCAATTGAATATAGAAAATGAAAATTAATAGGTTTCAGCGACTTTCTTTTCATAAGTTGTGGCCCTCCTTATACACAGCATCTAGAGTAGTAGAATGAGAACTTCCTTGTAAGTGCTTGCGGCTCGCAGGCCGGACAGGGCCGAACACAAACGACAAACGGTTCAGGAGTGCGTGGCGCGCACTGAGTGGCGCGCACCGCACTCCTGAGCCGTTTGTCCACAGCGACCGCAGGTTCTCTTTGCAATAATACTGGCAACTCAGCCCCACAGGCATATGTTTGCACAAGTTATGCCAGGTGTATGTATGTGTACCTCCACCGCCTTGTACAGGCCGCGTGGACACACTGCAGAAGATCAAGTGTTCCGTTGTAAACTGGTGCTACGCCCGCTACGACGTAGCACTTCGTAGGGAGCTACGTGATTGTGTAGCAGTGGAGAGCGCTACTAATCTGTTCTGTATCAGGGGGGCTATTCCAACACGATCCCATTGTCGTTTTGCTGAAAGTTCGTAATCTGCTAAATTCATTAGTCGATCATTGGTGGTTCAATGGTCTCGTAATAGAATTGAATTATAATGAAATTTGAACATTTATTCATGTCAGATTATCATTTTACGCCATTTCTTTCAATTGAGTGTCAGTGATTTGCCATTAGAAAGTCATAATGACGCCATTATACCTATTAATAGATTACCAAACATGTCAAAATTAACAATTATGAAATCAATGATTTCATTCTGTCACTATTGTCATAGCAAGCTTGAGGCCTAGGACAGCCGATGCTACGATAGTGATCAGAATATTGTTTATTCTTTGAAAACTACCGGTTGTTCGAGTGAACAAATTGGTCCTTCTGTTCCTACTAATCTATTGGGTGGAACTTGTTACTGAAATGTTGGTGCATTTGTGCGCGTTGCGGACGGCTGCGTGGGCTTGACGTGGCGGCGGCGGGGCGGTTGCGGTCACTCTCGCACGCCATTACAATAAATTATTATTATTTTTGTTGGAAACTTCCCCACACATGTTGCCGGCGACTGGCGACCCTTGCCTGGGATGATTCATACTATATTAACCGTTAAAGTTTTACGATGCATGTTATTTATTGATGGGCAGTTGGGCTAGACAAATAGTTACTGGTAAAGATCTCATAATCGTTACCTTCAACGTGTGACTTTCTGCATTCATGGTCAGATCCTCTTCGATATTAATTTCATAATTAATGAATACACAAACTGACAATATAATACAGGTGTAATGCAGAACGTATAATAAAGAAAACCGATCTCGCCAAAGTTAACATCTCAAAGCGTGTCAGCGAAATTACACTCGATGACTGCACGCGTAGCACGGCATCGCACAGTTCATCAGGTACACGATGATGACGGACGGACAGCGGTGTCTGAGTAATAGGGTCTCGTTCTACTTTTTGTGCTCAAACACACTGCGAGCCTAGTGCGGTGGCGGCGGCGGGTGCCGAAAAATATCAAACATTACCAGCTGTGTAAGGGATAAATTAATTAACACCAATTATAAAACAAATAATCCTTAATGACAGGCAAATCACTAATTAAAACAAACGCTTAACACTACTGAACACTATTCACCACTAAAACACTCACTAAAAAGTCACTTGGAGATTTTCACTTCGAGTGCACTTTCGAGTCGCCTCGATCGTAGTCAAAACCCAGATTGATTCCCGGCTTTTTTTTAATGGCATCTTGCAGGTCAACCTTGGTTGTGAGTTGCTTAATCGGACTTTTTTGTGGATGCCTTAAATTACTCTAAGGCCTCCAACTCGGGCACGCCGCAATCGCGGCGGTAAGACCCCTCTTTGAGTAGTGGCTGGATAGGCGTCACGGCGTCCTGACCTACCGCATGACGCAGGTCCTCACCGGACACGGAAGTTTCGGGAGGTTCCTGTGTCTGATAGGGAGGGAAGAAACGCCTGGGTGTCACCACTGCGAGGATCGTCCGGAGGACACGGTGGAGCATGCGGTGCAGGACTGCCCCGCTTGGGCAGAGCACTATATAATTCATTGAGCATTTATATAATTCATTGTATAGAAATAACCTTGTCAATTCTTCGTACAATAGAGATAGAATTGGTCATGCTACACGTGCAGTTACTGTTTTACATTTATGTTCTGATATGAAATGTAAGTCTGCTTAAAAGTGTAACTAACCATTTTAAAAAAATATTAGAAGAATGAGAATAATTTTGATAAAAATTCGAATTCAATCACTTTAAGAATAAATTCCTTAACGTGGCCGTTTTAGAGCCGCAGTGTAGTTACCGGAGCTCGCGACTCGCGGTGATACAATGTGGCGTTCGGTTTCATATCCGCTTCCCGACAGTTATTAAACTAGTTCGCCGTATTCTCGCGAGGCACTCAGATGAACTTCAACTTAGTCAGAAGTTTGTGTACATTTATGTACCTTATGTCGACGGTCGATCGTTGTTTTAGCCACATTGTGATATGCCTAGGCACACACATCATGGAGTGCTGGTGTGTCATATCACAATTTGGTTAATTGTACGATCGTCGATCGACCGACGACATACGGTGTATTTTTATGTAGTGTGGAAGAGTTGCTCTTAACATAGGTGAAATAGGTGCTCAAACGGGAATATCTCGATATTGTAGTATGTTATTGCTTAACGAATTATTGAATATGTATTTTTTAATTTTTTCACTTTACCAAAAAATACTTAATCCGTAAAACGAGTATCATTGTGTCATCTGCGTGTGACCAATAATACTGTTTCAAAATCAACGTCTCAAAGAATGATATCTTTAGTTTTTTTGGCGTAATAAAAAACATTTATCATCATCTGCCTAGCCTTTTCCCAACTATATTGGGCTCGGCTTCCAAACCAGTCAAATCAGATGCAACTGAATATCAGTACTTTACATGGAGCGACTGCCTCTCGGTCCTCCACAACCCAGTAATAAAAAAAAATTAACAATATGCTTAAATTTCCGCAATACATAAAAATACCCTGTAAATATGAAAACCATAAATCTGAAAAATAAACTAAAATAATATTGTATGGATGGGACATGACGGCGCATGCCACGGTGTAGTGCAGTAACTGTAGCCCCGCCGTCCGTGCCACCCGCTCCCGTGGCCAGCCAATTTAGGATAATTTTAAATGACAATGATCACACTAATTTGGGTAAGCATTTATACTTCGATGGCACAGTTAGCGCAGTGGCGGAACGATTGGACTGCTGCGCAGCGTGTCGATTCCCGGACGGTTCAAATATTTGTATGACCTACAAGTAGTTGTTCAGGGTCTGGGTGTTTTTACGTGAGTTTTTATGTTTGTAAACGCGCAAGAAATTCTTATGTTATAAATTGACAGGAAAGATGTAAATTAACGTTGCGCAAAGTCATCGGCGCTTTAGTTGTCTTCACGTCGTGAAATCTGCGTTTTTACACTGCCAAAGCTTAAAAATATTAACACTACCATGTTTATATATATTGGAAGTCGTAATGTTTGTAAAACGCAACTTGGTTTTTTTCAAAAATTATAGAAGTCAACGCAATAACAAAAAAATATATTTCCCTGACAGCAGTAGAACTACTTTGTTTAGCAATAGCATTTTTTGGTTGGCACCTCGACTTTATAACCATTTACCAAAATGTGTTATAGATTCAAAAAATGTGGACATATTTAAATGTAATGTTAAAAAAATGTTATTGGAAAAATCTTATTACAGTGTTAATGAATATTTGTGTGACAAACTCTAATAATGTTAATTGTAATCATTAATTGTTTATTATTATCAAACTTAATTTTAATTACGGTGCTATTTACTAATTCTTGACATTTTAACATAATGAATTTACTTTGACATTATTAATTTGACATTATATAATTTGACATTATTACTTTGACATTATATACTTTAATTCGCAATTTAAAAAAAAAAAAACGTAATTTTGAACTGGAATGTATTTAATTTTTTTTTTTTTTCTTAATTAAGGGACTAACCAAGTTCCGAACTAAATGTTGCATGCCTAGTGCAGAATATGGCGACACTAACAATTTTCCTCTTTTTCAAAAATCCACCTGTATTACTTACCCATATTTGCAATAAATGAATTTGATATTTGATATATTTGATATTTGGATATAGGCTTTTTTCTTTCCCGGTCTAAACCTTCCTCATCCAGTCTCTGCCGGCTGCTTTTCACAGGTCGTCACTCCACCTGGCCGGCAGGCTTCGCTTTGGCCCTCTAGTCTAGAAGTTTAATCTTTCGGATGAGACTCTCAGGCTTATGGTTATCAGAATAAAGGATATATGTTAGCTACGCCATCAGATAAGCGACAGTTAAATACGAAAATAAGCGAGTTGGTGCGACGTGACCTCCACCGCAACACACGCGGTATTGAAAAGGCCAACAGAGAAAAATAGAGTTGCTATTGTTGGCCCATTAAACTCTATGCCGGAGATTTTAGCTGATATAGAAAAATACGATTCCAGAAGATATTCAAGTCTGTTTTGGAGACTGGGAGAACCCCACAGTTGTGGAACGGGAGTGTTGTGATTCTGTTTTTCCAGAAAGGGGACGAAACCCTGTCTAATAACAATCGGTATTACTCCTGAGCCACGTCTATTAGCTGTTTACGAGGGTCATCACAAATCGTTTCGCAAGGAGATTCGGCGGGGCATGCGGGCAGCGAGTAATGGGCGACTCGCTGTCCGACCATGGACCATGCCCGGGTCGACGGCGCGTTGTGTTCCTCGCGCGCCTCAAAGAGTGTCAGCATAGTGACGGGGCCTGTAGAGGGCCAAAGCCTGCCGGGGTCGCGGGACTAACGAATGTCTATTTTCGGGCACGCCGCAATCGCGGCGGTAAGACCCCTCTTTGAGGAGTGGCTGGATAGGCGTCACGGCGTCCTGACCTACCGCATGACGCAGGTCCTCACCGGACACGGAAGTTTCGGGAGGTACCTGTGACTAATAAGGAGGGAAGAAACGCCTCGGTGTCACCACTGCGAGGATCGTCCGGAGGACACGGTGGAGCATACGGTGCAGGACTGTCCCGCTTAGGCAGAGCACCGCCGTGTCCTCACGACGGCGATAGGCGGAGACCTCTCGCGCCCGGCCACCGTAGGCGCGGGCATGCGGGCGGCGAGTAATGGGTGACTCGCTGTCTGACCATGGACCATGCCCGGGTCGACGGCGCGTTGTGTTCCACGCGCGCCTCAAAGAGTGTCAGCAAAATGACGGGGCCCCCTTCTAGAGGGCCAAAGCCTGCCGGGGTCGCGGGACTCACGAATTACCGTGACCCCGGAACGTAAAGGGCTATTGAAGGACACACCGTTGACAGGCCTGTTGGTCTAGTGGTTAGTGACCCTGACTGCTATGCCGGAGGTCGTGGGTTCGATTCCCACCCAGGACAAATGTTTGTGTGATGAGCACGATCATTTGTTCTGTGTCTGGGTGTAATTTATCAATAATATGTATGTATTTAGAAATATATAAGTATGTTTATCAGTTGTCTAGTACCCATAACACAAGCTCTGCTTTGCTTGGGACTAGATGGCGTTGTGTGATAGTTGTGGAATATTTATTTATTTATTATTATTTTATTTACCGTGGATTTCAGACAGTACGAGTCTGACAGTCCCTTCCGCTCTGCCCTGGGTGGGAGGACTCATGTGATGATTTTACCAGGTAAAAAAAAAAAAAGTTATGCCTGTTAGAACAAAAATAAAAACTTTAAATCGCTATCGTGTAAAATGCACTTTTGGCGCTTTAGTCTTTTTGCCTTTCCAGTGACGATAATAAATATAGTTGGGTTTCCTTTTATTCTCAATCTAGCTCAGAAGAAAAGATGAGGCCTAAGATGGAACGCGCTCACCCAGAAGGAGCTGCAGCTCGTGTGTTCCATCCCGCCGCAGCCCACAGGCTGGTGGTCGCGAGCCAGCAAGCCCAGAGCTCATTTCAAATTTTCAATCAGTTTTGCAGTAGGTCAGAGTAAACCGCAGTTTCCTAACTTGAGCTCGTAAACGTTCACTGCCGAGGAAGCGATTCATCTTAGAGCACGTATTATGTTGTTACATTGTAATGATGTTTGTTTATGACGCACACAACCGGGCGGAGGTTCACGTTGTCACTGTGCCAGACAAAAGTCTTGAGAACATTCATCAAGTTGCGAAGTCGCTACAAAGTGACAGATTTCATTAACTTTAAACCGAGCTTGCGATATTACAAAGTTTTAAATAGCAGTTGTTGGGAAGCGACAGTTTGTGGAACAGTGGTTGAAGCTGGGGTCAATAGGTCGGAAGTTCCAAATAATCATCCCTCGAAACGGTATTGTGGTGAGATCCCCCCCGCCCGCGTCCGCGCCCCTCCGCCGCCGTGCTCGGAATAGATTGCGTTGTGGGCAGGCACGAGCCGCCGCGCCGTGAGCACGAGTAATGTATAGCTGCGATGAGAACACACAACACTGCTTCATACAAGTGAAACGCTCAATTCAGATTGGCGCTGACTCATGTAATCATGTTGTCAATCGATACATTAGACTCTTGTTTTCTATTGACTCTTGTTCCGTACAGTTCACCTCACGCAGACACCACAACACTACCAACTAATCATATCCCCAGGCAGATTCATAGATGTACCTTCGTACAAGTTCCATAAAAATATCGTTATCTGAAATCAATTGCCGTCGCCTTCCAATACTCAGTAGGAACCTTCTCCTCGTAGCAGCAACGCGAAGACTACGGTACGTACCATCATCGGCATATGTTCTTTATTGGAAACATCTTGCCCGAGAACGATGGAGTTCATTGAAACAACCTCGTAGAATACGCTGAGCATCGAGCTTTTAGCGAATTTTCGAGAAGCTTTCAGCCGGCACACTCCGCGCGGTTTATATTGTATCCTTGTGTTGCCCCTTGCCTTGCATAATGTAACAAGGTACATGGAGAAGAAATAAAGATACTATGAATAAAACATTTAGATTAGGACGTCGTTTAGATGAACTCACGATAGAACATACGTGACGCGCTAAGGAATGAACAAAATAAAAGACATTTTGTCGTGTGATGACGCCGAGCAACACCCCCCTCCCCCTGATGCTCCCTGCGCCCCGCGTACTCCCCACAATTAATTGCGTAATTTTACGTTTGTAACGTTTATGTCGGTCGATGATTACAACATACTTTATCTTACATCAGCCTCGCCGCGGTCGCTTTTAATTACATCTTATGGGATACGAGACACGACAAATGCTTGCACTGACTGGGCAGGTCCACTAAAATGTGTGTGGTTTAATGTATAAAAGATAATTTCAGACACCTTAATGGTCCTCATATGACTTGAAAAGTATAATTTCTGGACTTTAAAAGAGACAGTGACCTCTGGGTTTGTTCCGGATGTTTCTTCTCAGAGTAGTCAGGTAGAAAAACAAGCCTAAGCAAAGCTTTAAAAATTATGTTTGACAGGTAGGGGAACAGTGTATAAGATGGGGACGCGAGGTGTAATGGGGACATACACTCTTTAGGCATACTTAACACAACACTAACGTGGCGCAAGCGCCATCAGAACGTTATTTGCAAGCGGCCATTAACAAATGTCCTCCTGTTTGCGCTTGCGCTATATTAGTATTGTGTTAAGTTTGCTTTAAGTGTGTGATTTCCTATCATACTTCGCGTCCCCGTCTTATACACTGTTACCCTAATAGTGTTTGTCAACATATAACTTGCAAAATAAATATCATTTACTACGCATAGTAATTATAATTTTCAAAAACCGTCGCGTCCCTGACTTCTATCTTTGTCAATAGAAATTAATGTTAAAAAGTGGTTTCAGTTTTCATTAACTGGGTAAAGTGGATCGTAGTAGGACGACAATTAATCTGGATATCTAGAGCTCGGCGCCATTACTAGTGCGACGGGTGACGGAATTAATTAGTCGTCGAGAGATATGAGCCGACAGCCGCCGCGTCGCGTGCCTACCTGGCAGCCGCCGCACCTGGCCGCACCTACTATCACACGTTACGCATTATCTATGTTCGTGGTTGTTAAGTCATACTCGTGACCCGCCCGGTTTCGCTCGGTATCAATTTGGAACATAAAAAAGATTTAAGAGTACAGGCAGAATAGGCTATTTTACTCAAAAGATAATATATACTATCTATACTAATATATATTATATATATATATATATATATACTAGCTGACTCGGCCACGCGTTGCTGTGGGAGAAATATGAGAAAAAAAAAATTGAAAATCATTCTAATTAACTTTTATAATTATGTGATAATTCTGACATGTACATATTTAAATTATAGAGTTTAAATAATAATTTCAATAAGAATTGAAATACTAATTTAATCGTTTAAATATAAGAAAAAAAATCTGAAAAACTTGTTATCATAGCACATTGAAATAATAAGTGCTAAATAATTTTTAATAGAGGTTAAATAAAAACAATAAAAAAAAATATTTGTACAACTATTGAAAAAGTGTAGGAAATTGTGTATCATTGTTTCATCAATGAAGCACAAATAAGTAATCTTCATTATAATATGAATTCAATTTACACTTCAGTCTAAGTAACACGTGGCCGGCTATGCTAACACCAAAAATTCAAAAAATTGAAAAAAATTGAATTATACGGTATTTCGTTCACTACAAAATAAATTTAATTAATTTTATAACGTCAACAACACGTGGTAATTATGCTGTTAAAATGTAGCTTTTATGACACGTTCGTAGATTTACCATAGCAGCGCCATCTAATGATTACTTACTCAACCCAGTCGAAAGGTATCGACATCTGTTAGAATCATTTGGAGTTAACAGATAATTGTGACTGTCAAATAATAACAGACAAATATTTAGCAATAAATTAAAATTGCGACTATAATTTGAGATTTAAACTATCCTATCTCTCAAGTTGGATCGAACTGCACATGGTGTGCGAATTTTATTATAATCGGTTAAGTGGTTTAGGAGTCCATTGAGGACAAACATTGTGACACGAGATTTATATATATTAAGAAGAATTATATATTTATATGTATATTATAAAGCTGCAGAGTTTGTTTGTTTGAACGCGCTAATCTCTGGAACTACTGGTCCGATTTGAATGATTCTTTCAGTGTTGGGTAGTCCATTTATCGAGGAAGGCTATAGGCTTATGTTTTTTTTTGTTTCAAAATTAGGGATCCGTAATAAAATTGCTTTTTGTAACACAAGGTGTAAAATCGAAAACCTATTTTTGCGTGCGCTGCAAAAACTATTGACAATAGAACAAAATGATGTACTACGGGTTTGTAGATCCCATTAAGACCTACAAAAAAGTCCGCGAGAACATATATCTAGCTATCATGGTTTAATCAAAATAACCGATTTTGTGTTCAAAATAATTATTAAACCGTCTGAAGAAAAAAAAACTACGTTAAATATGTATCGTAATATTGATCTTTATCGAAATTAAGCATTATGTTATCAAGGGTATTTATGTAGAAGTAAAATACTTTTTGTTTCATCTCAATCGGATATTTCGTGTAAAAGTTATCAAGTTTGTAAGATGTTAAGAGTTGGTACCTATTAGTGAGTTATGGGCCATAGACTTTTTTATCAACATAAAATCCTGTAATAATCTTTTTCGAAATATATTTGTTGATGATTGTAAGTATAAGATCTTAAAGTTTACCCAGATATCGTCGAAATAGAAAATAAAGATTATCAATGGATGTGTCAACGAGCAATATTGGCGGCGAGAAACAGTAGTTTTGGCGAAATTAACGATTTAATTTTAACTAAACTTTCAGGGGATATCACCTACACTATTGATAATGTAATGGATCAAGAAGATGCAGTCCATTTTCCACAGGAATTTCTTAATTCTCTAAACCCGAGTGGCCTCCCGCCACATTCTCTCAAGTTAAAAATTGGTGCCCCAGTTATTTTACTTAGAAATCTTAAGCCACCAAATTTAGTTTCGGGAGGTACCTGTGTCTGATAAGGAGGCAAGAAACGCCTGGGTGTCACCACTGCGAGGATTGTCCGGAGGACACGGTGGAGCATACGGTGCAGGACTGCCCCGCTTGGGCAGAGCACCGCCGTGTCCTCACGACGGCGATAGGCGGAGACCTCTCGCGCCCGGCATTGGTCGAGGCCATGCTGCGGGGCGAGACGGAGTGGGAAGCGGTCGCCTCCTTCTGCGAAGCAGTCATGCTCGTGAAGGAGGAGGCGGGCCGCCTGAGGGAGAGGACAGCGTCCTCCCTCCACCCCAGCCGCAGTGGTAGACGCCCACGGCGTCGTGGATTTTAGTCAGTACAAGTCTGACAGTCTCTCCCGCCCTGCCCTGGGTGGGAGGACTCATTTAATGATTTTACCACGATAAAAAAAAATGCTGTTAATATATAAATTGTAGCATTCTTTAGCCAGTCTATTGCTATGCTTACAACACCAGCGAAATGATATTTTATCCATTGGATTTTTTTACGTATTATATTGTTTTCTATATTTCTCCTTTTCACGCAATAATTTCATTAGTTTTTATTAAACCAAGGGGGTTGGGGACAATTTTTTTAATAAATTGATTTATAACTTCATAGAAAATATCAAGCATATTATTAGGGTCGTTAGTGCCAAAAAATAATTCCTGCCAATTGACTTTGCTCAACTCTGCGTTAATTTCTGAGTATTTGGCTTTATTATAATTTAGTCTGCTTGTTAGGTTACGTTTTAAATTATTAGTAGTAATAGTTTGTAGGACAATTTCAAGTGGAGGATGATAGGGATCAATCTTAGTCAGACTACATAAGGGTTTGATAACATAACAATCAGGACTATGAACAAAAACCAAGTCCAGGAACTTATTCTTAACATTTAAAACGTTGTTACATTGGGTAAGGTTATAAATATTTGTAAAATCAATTAGTTCTTGTCCCAATTTCGGTAAAGAGCAAGGGCGGAAAGAATAATAGGAGAACTTTTTTTATTGTGCACCAAATTCCAGTCAATGTTACTCACATTAAATTCGCCTATTAGAACAGTGCGGAAATCGTTTTTTTCAACTACGTGATTAAAGCTCTCAAAGAAATTTTCCGATGTTGGACATTATATTTTTCCAGTATTGGTATATTTCAAAGCAAGTTGCTGGTGAATAATCCAGGCCACTAGGTTATGTCTGTGCAAGTACTCGCCGTTAGCAAGACGAGAACAACCAGAGATAATATGTCTGATCGACTCTCCCGGACCGTGGCATGCCCGACACACGTCAACCGTCCCGTCTTTCATAATATGTCTCCGGTAGTTATTAGTCAAGATAACTTCGTCCATTATCGCACAGACAAAACCTTCGGTTTCTCCTTTTTCAGTTTTTCCTCTCTCCTTTCTATATTATTAATATTATTATGTTTAGATTTCAGAATAGGTACTCGCTTTGATAAAAAAAAAACATTTATTATTCTTGTGAATAATGTTTCGTTATGCATATTATAAAATAACAAATCTAATTTCCAAATCGCCCATCGCTCGTGTCCAGCTCGCCACACCCTCGTGTGCCGCTCGCCCCCCGCGCCTGGCCAGCCTGGCTATGCTCATGTCCAGCTCGCCCGATGCTCCTGGCCAGCTTGCACATGCTCATGTACAGCTCACCAGACGTCTGTGCCCAGCTCGCCCCACAATCGTGTCAAGCTTTACCCACCCTCGAGTCCAGCTTGCCCCATGCTTGTGCCCAGCTCGTCCCACTTTTACTTTTACTCTAACAAAATCCAGATAATAGTCGTTTTCCAAAAAAAAAAACGAAAAGAAGACCATGATCTTAAAATAACATGGTAAACGCGGGGTAATCAACTACGGAACCCTTCATTGTGCGTGGTCCGACACACACTTTTTTTTTATAATGTTAACTACGAGACGACCTCCTCTTTACTAACGTTCACCTTCATCTAAAGTCTTCCCTCTTGAGTGCGTTTTATTTACGAACTAAGTTAGGGTGACCCTTTTAGTATGTATTATTATAAAGATGCAATCGTTTGATCGAGAGCTAATCTATATTCGTCATTAACCGAGCGGCGTTTCCTGCCGCCTAGCGCGATCCACGAGATTAGACCCAGATTTATTGTTGAACTTGAGCCCGGCTCACTCCAACATTATAGCTTGTTAATTAATTTTGCATACTTAATGAAAAATCTGGATCAAGCCTCCATCGGCTCGAGTGGAGTATCGATCATAGAATATCTATATTTGGACCGCGGTGGAAGGATCGCGTGTGCGATAAAGAACGGACAACCATTTCGCAGAGCGTCATTACTATGGCGGTAACAGTTTCTGTGATAAACAATGTGGTGAGCATACAGTGTGCCTGTTTAGAACAGCGTCTACAACGTAGCGCTCACCGGAGCACGGGCGCTCGGCGTGCCGCCCGCCTTATTGATTGGTTCGGTTGGCGCGCGGCCCCTTCTCTCCACGCTCTTATTTTTGAAACTGGCCGATAAACCCTGTGTGAGCCGCGTGTTCCTCGCTGCGCACATGTGCTCTGTCCGCCTGCTCGCGGTCGTCGCTAACACTGGAGATGGCCGTCGTGGGCCTCGCAGATGCTCATACATGATGCATGCTCGACGACAGCTGCTCTAATTCTATTTTAAACGACACTAACTTGCTGAACGCGACTTTTCCAAGTTGTCGACAAATTATTCATGTTTTAATTGAAATTGACAGCTTTTGTACTAATCTTGCTTAAATTATGTATAGTAGCACTCACATTGTTTTCTCCGTTAGTAAGTTGATTTCTCGCGGGAAATACCGGAGCATAGACATTTTTTAATCTAAATATCAGAGTGGCAGAATTTGCAAAAAGATATAAGAAATGTTTGATATCGTTGCTTTGCCGATCTCCGGCGCCTGGCTCTTAAACTCAGCTATTCTGAATAATGTCAGGTAATCAGGGATGAATAATGACGTCGGTTCTTGCTTGAGGTACCGACATATTATTTACTCTGGGTGCCATAACAAAGGGGCACCTCACAAATTTTACCGTCATTGTTATCATAGCAGTGAATTGTATTGTAATCAGAGTCACGATCCAGTGGTCGAGCAAGTGGGAGCTACTTCAGTCTCAAAGTTGGATCATAAAACGTTTTCGTTTTAACTTTATCGTTACATTGTTCCCGCTACAGGTGGAAGATGAATTAAGCGGAAGGAAACGCCCGGGTTGCACCACGGTGGAGGCCTGCAAGGCTTGGGCAGAGCACCGCCGTGTCCGGTGAGGTGCCTCGCCGGCCGGGAGCTTTCAAATGATTGATGAGTGCTCCGACAGCCGCCATATTGTTAATGTCACTTAGCAACGTCAAACTAAGTACGTTTGCGGCGATGCCTGTCATCTTCAAGTCCATTTACACTCTTGTGAGGAGTGGCGCTGATTGCTCTCCGTCACACTGTGTGCGGTCCACTGTCGGCCGCGCGCCGCCGAGGCGTGTTGTGCCACAGCACTGTGTAATCAAACGATGAATGGGTGATGCTCATGCGATACCAGACAATAACCGATGGACAAAATTACACACTCGTTACACAGTAACTTTTGTTAACATTTGATATCATTATCATATCCTAAGTATTTAATTTGTATCCGCACTCTAGTCGAGCGTGTGGGGTACGTATAAGTAGAAAATAATAGATAATACAGTTTAAGAAAGTATTTAGTAACCATTCCGATGAAGTAAATACATCGCATAGATCACAGGTAAAACGTTGAGTGTGTGAGGTTAACAATCTCATAATACTTATTCCGTCTCAAAATCGTCGAATAATAGCAATGCACGTGAGACTGGTCTCAGCCCGGCCGACGACGCAGTCCGGTGCAGCCCGGGTAGCCCGGTGCGGTGCATTTGTATGTCAAAATTGACAAGACATAGCGCACTATTTAGTTCTTAAGATCCATCTATCCTATGTTTAACAAATAAATTGATTTGATTTGATTTGATTTGATTTGTGCTGGCAGGTGCGGCTGGATGGCCCGGTGCGGCTCGCGAATTGTCTGGCTGTCATCATCGCGTATCATTTGTGGTGTCTCTGGGCCTCTCCAACAATTGCACGTGGATTTGTTCCGCGCAATGTACTCGTACGTGTAAACTCGTAGATACGTATATTTGTTTGTACGCCAATTTCCATATGGAATGTTATAAAGAAATGTGCGTGCTACCGTTCATATACTTACACATTCGTGGCGATGTTACGTTGGTAGTTAAAGGAGTTGGGGGCGGGGGAGGTGGGGTGCGGGGAGCTCGCGTCGTGCAAAGAAACGTATGTGTTTTATGAAAAGACTCAGGTCGTAGGAACGTGAAGGTCTAGCGTTACGTTAGCTCTGAATACGATCACGCTTCCACTTTGATGTAGGTTTCTTACACTTTTGACAGTAACAGAGGGAAATATATCAAAGAAACTTTTAATAAATAGGTAAATAAGAGTCGAACGTGTGCAGAGTACCTATATGTATACTGATATATCAGTCGGGTCGGCGCCGAGCGGGAATCTTGACAAAGTTGTTGGTATTAAACAGTTCACAGCTTATTTAATAACCTTCTCGCACGGGTCATGTTCATAACGCGGGACGTGCTGCTAGCTGCCGCACGAGTGCAGCTAGCAGCAGCTCCTGTGGCTCAGACCCGTGTGAGGCGAGCCGCCGAATATTACGATGTACGGTTTAGCATTACAATGAAGTTCCGGCAAGCGGGCGCTGCTCATGTTAGAATCGTTCATTGAAGCTTCAATATCGACGCGGGGCGGGAAGCGGCGCGGGGTGAGGGGGGGAGGACGATTCACACCACGCCGACAAGGAAAGATTGATGTCTATTAATCTTTTTCCAGATTTTAATCAATTCGTGCGCGTCCTCCACTCGCTGCGGCTGATTTTGCTTACGAGTATTCCTGGATTCCTAGATTCTTACGCTAATCGCTCGGACCTCTTCGGCTAACAGCTACTACAAGTATGACGAGATAATTAAGCCATCAAAAACACAATCATCGCCAGCAACAAACCAACCTACTTTCGAATTTATATTATTTTGTTGGCAGTGGTTTCACCCGCCACAACTCTAAAAGTATTCGGCGGGAACATAAATCCTATGTGTTAATTCACCCCGCTGCCTCAACAAGTCGAGGCGCGGCGGGAAGAGCTCCGGCGCGATCTCAGGGCAGTATGGAGCGACTGTCGCAACCGAGGTCCGGGCACGCCGCAATCGCGGCGGTAAGACCCCTCTTTGAGGAGTGGCTGGATAGGCGTCACGGCGTCCTGACCTACCGCATGACGCAGGTCCTCACCGGACACGGAAGTTTCGGGAGGTTCCTGTGTCTGATAGGGAGGGAAGAAACGCCTGGGTGTCACCACTGCGAGGATCGTCCGGAGGACACGGTGGAGCATACGGTGCAGGACTGCCCCGCTTGGGCAGAGCACCGCCGTGTCCTCACGACGGCGATAGGCGGAGACCTCTCGCGCCCGGCATTGGTCGAGGCCATGCTGCGGGGCGAGACGGAGTGGGAGGCGGTCGCCTCCTTCTGCGAAGCAGTCATGCTTGTGAAGGAGGAAGCGGGCCGCCTGAGGGAGAGGACAGCGTCCTCCCTCGACCCCAGCCGCAGTGGTAGACGCCCACGGCGTCGGACGTCGCGAGGCGATCTCCGGCTACCGTAGGCGCGGGCATGCGGGCAGCGAGTAATGGGCGACTCGCTGTCCGACCATGGATCATGCCCGGGTCGACGGCGCGTTGTGTTCCACGCGCGCCTCAAAGAGTGTCAGCATAGTGA
The DNA here is from genome assembly GCA_943136025.2 of Agrotis puta. Taxonomy (NCBI): domain Eukaryota; kingdom Metazoa; phylum Arthropoda; class Insecta; order Lepidoptera; family Noctuidae; genus Agrotis; species Agrotis puta. The sequence goes on from OW964171.2 coordinate 19,511,849, forward strand.
CGGGGCCTGTAGAGGGCCAAAGCCTGCTGGGGTCGCGGGACCAAGGGATTACCGTGACCCCGGTACGTAAAGGGCTAGTGAAGGAAACCGTGGATTTTAGTCAGTACAAGTCTGACAGTCCCTCCCGCCCTGCCCTGGGTGGGAGGACTCATTTGATGATTTTACCACGATAAAAAAAAAAATGTGTTAATTCAAGTTATTAACTATCTGTGTACCCATCCAAATCCGTTCAGAAGTTTTTGCGTGAAAGAGTATCAAACATCCATCCAAACAAACTTTCACGTTTATAATATTAGCAGGAAGTAAGACAGGAGAGTAAGGGTCAGCTCAGAGCGAGACGCGACACATTTCAATAGAGCTACTCAAAATTTAACTCTATTTTCTACATGAAAAGATACACCTTTCGCAACGCAGCGACTATAGCGACTCAAAATCTACGTAATTTTTTTTTAAAACATTGCCCCACACTAGGAATTTCTCCTGTATCCTGGGTGCGTTTACAAACATAAAAACTCACATACACAATCACCAGACCCGGAACAACAACTTCCGTGACGCTTCCGTGCGGGAATCGAACCCGCGACCCGCGGAGTCCAATTTCTCAGCCACTGCGCCAAACGTGCCGTCTACTACACTACACGATAAGATAGGTACACATTTGCAGTATCGTTGCGTCACGTCGCGCCGCGTCGCATCTCGGTGTGAACTGACCGTAAGAATTAGGAAAAATATTAATTAATAATACATACATAACACTTATTCTTTATTTCGTATGTGAAATAAAGTATTTTGTATTTGTTACGCCCACCCAGCTTTACACTTGAATAAAAACTCCCAATTTGTGCCTTATCTGTGTAATAATATAAAATAAACTTTTCAAAATAAGCTTTTATTAAAAAATTAAATTGTACTAAAACGAAAGTATTAATTTTAATTGTCATTTTGATTGTTACGTGAGGAGGTCATATAATGTTCTTCGAGAGCAACATGATGGTTGTTGACAAGTTTACAGTCTTACTACAAAAAGTTAATCTTCTGTTGAACACTACTCTTATGTCAATCTCAAATGCCGTTTTGTAGTTACACGTTTTTCAGACAAGTGTTCAAAAGATGTTTAACTTTTTATGTGCATCTCATCGTGCATCTTATCGTGCATGACTATGATACTTTTTTTTTTATCGTGGTAAAATCATCAAATGAGTCCTCCCACCCATTACTGTCAGACTTGTACTGACTAAAATCCACGGTGTCCTTCAATAGCCCTTTACGTACCGGGGTCACGGTAATCCGTTAGTCCCACGACCCCGGCAGGCTTTGGCCCTCTACAGGCCCCGTCACTATGCTGACACTCTTTGAGGCGCGCGTGGAAAACAACGCGCCGTCGACCCGGGCATTGTCCATGGTCGGACAGCGAGTCGCCCATTACTCGCTGCCCGCATGCCCGCGCCTACGGTGGCCGGAGATCGTCTGGCGACGTCCGACGCCGTGGGCGTCTACCACTGCGGCTGGGGTGGAGGGAGGACGTTGTCCTCTGCCTCACGCGGCCCGCCTCCTCCTTCACGAGCATACTGCTTCGCAGAAGGAGGCGACCGCTTCCCACTCCGTCTCCGCTTATCGCCGTCGTGAGGACACGGCGGTGCTCTGCCCAAGCGGGGCAGTCCTGCACCGTATGCTCCACCGTGTCCTCCAGACGATCCTCGCAGTGGTGACAACCAGGCGTTTCTTTCCTCCCTATCAGACACAGGAACCTCCCGAAACTTCCGTGTCCAGTGAGGACCTGCGTCATGCGGTAGGTCAGGACGCCGTGACGCTTATCCAGCCACTCCTCAAAGAGGGGTGACTATGATACTTTTTTTTTTATCGTGGTAAAATCATAAAACGAGTCCTCCCACCCAGGGCAGGGCGGGAGGGACTGTCAGACTTGTACTGACTAAAATCCACGGTGTCCTTCACGAGCCCTTTACGTACCGGGGTCACGGTAATCCCTTGGTCCCGCGACCCCGGCAGGCTATGGCCCTCTACAGGCCCCGTCATTATGCTGACACTCCTTAAGGCGCGCGTGGAACACAACTCCTCAAGGAGGGGTCTTACCGCCGCGATTGCGGCGTGCCCGGTGACTATAAAGATAAAGATATTTTTATTTGTTCAAAACATGCGTTTACACACAATGTTAAGCATGCAAGTTCTTATTAATTAAGTTTGTCCGTACATGTTTTACCTGGTGAGGTTTACAAATTTGTTTTTTTTACAATTTACTATATAAAATTACAAAATAGCAAATAGCAATATAGGCAGCTTATTTTCTGTGAATTATACAACAAAAATCAAAAATACAAATTGTACAATAGTAATTGTTACAAATAATAGAACTACAAGAATTATTATGTCAAAAGGTAAACCAATGTCAAAAGTAATGTCAAAATGCTAAATATGTCATGGGTAAAATTATGTAAAATGGTATCCAATAAGAAGTCATTCACATTATAGTAACATCTGTCTGTTAGTAAATCCCGAATCTTTTTTTTAAATAAATTTGTAGTCAGCGCTTTGTAAGACTGAGTTATTTTGTTATAGATTTTAGGTGCCATACAAAAAAAGCTTTTCGACATTAGAGCAGTTTTTGTTGAGTGTAAGCAAAGTTTGGTATTGTCGCGTCTGTTGCGTGGAAACGTGTCCGATAGTCGTGGAAATAGGTGGGGGTTACTTTTTACAAAAGAGGCTACTTCAGAAAAATGTACAGAGACGGTAAAGTTAATAATTTGAATTTTTTAAATATTGGTTTGCAGTTTTCTGTCGAGTTTATGTTAAACATAGCTCGTAAACATCTTTTTTGGGCTTTGAATGCTATGATACTTATTTTATTTATTTTATTATAAAAGGTTCACCAACAATTGTTTACACAAATTCATTATAATACACATGCTTAATACAGGATCACAGTGTAACAATCACTTATAGGTGAACACCACATGCATAAATTAATGAATAGTAGACCAGTCAAGCTAACTTACTCAGTAGTTTGGTGATCACTGATCATGCTACAAATAAAATTAAAATCAAAATTAAAATAAGAATCAAAATTAAATACAACATTTAAATTAGAATTAAAACAAAATCAAATTCAAATACAAAATAAAAATTAAAAGCAATAGAGATAAAAATAAACAAAATAAAATCACAATCAAAATTCAAATTGAAATAAATTTAAATACATAAAATCCAATTAATTATAAAAAAAAAAAAAAAATAGATTTAAAATGAAATTTAAATTAAAATCATAATAAAAAAATAAAAAATGATGGAAATTTATATAAATTCAAATACTTAGCATCCAATCATAATAAATGACAAAGAACAATAATTTTATCGGTCACTTGGTAAACGACTGAGAGTAGTTTTCAGTTTAGCTAGAGAGTCAAAGTGTAGATCAACAACGTCACTATAGCCATTCACTGCTTTACACATTCTTGCATAAGGTGAGCTGGATCCCAAAACAGTTCTTCTAAAAGGTGGACAAAGCGGCGTGATGGCACTACGTGGAATTCTGGAGGGAGCGCGGAAACTAAAAAGGGCAAGTAGGCAGGGACTATCTATCTTGTGTTTAATAATCTTGTAGGCAAACATAGCATCCAGTATGTGTCTACGTTTATCCAGAGAGGTCATCTTAAAATGCGCCAGTCTATTTTTATATGAGCGTATTCTTTTGGCGATACCATTAGAGAAGGCAAGATGCCATGCGAAACGTTTCTGGACTCGTTCAAGACGCAAGGAATGGCAGGCAAAGTGAGGACGCCAGACCGTACTGTTATATTCTAAAATACTACGAACTAGGCTGTGATACAGAAGAATTTTTGTTTTATTGTACCGAAAGTTTTTAGTATTTCTTAGAATGAACCCTAACATTTTCGATGCCCGTTTAATAATATTGTCCATGTGCGGTGTAAAAGTTAATTTTTTGTCAAATAGTACACCAAGGTCTTTTATTGTTTCAACCTCCTCAATTCTGTCATCTAGGATATGGTAATTGCTACGTATAGGGTTGTTTTTTCTTGAAAATTTGACGTGGTAACATTTTTTTGGGTTCAATTCCATTTTGTTGCATTTACACCATTGAATAAGGCGATCGAGGTCACTTTGTAGATAAAGTGGATCTTCTTCGGACTTGACAACTCTCAAAAACTTTAGATCGTCCGCGTACATAAAAACATCTGAGTGAAAAAAGCACCTTGGAATGTCGTTTATAAAATAAATAAACAAAATAGGCCCTAAATGTGAACCTTGAGGAACACCAGAACAAACTCGACGTTGGGCAGATTTATAGCCATTAACTACCACAAAGAAAAATCTATCCGCCAGATAAGAGTTCAGCCACTCTAGCAAGGCTCCAGATATACCGTATGCGCGCAATTTAGCCATAAGGAGCTTGTGGGATACCTTATCAAAAGCCTTGCTAAAATCCGTAAATATCACGTCTGCCTGGTGGCCTGCATCAATAGCCTTTACAAGAGTTTCAGTAAAGGGTATCAAATTCGTACTAGAAGAACGGGTCCTAACAAAGCCATGCTGATGATCACTTAAATAGAAATTCAAATGATCCTGGATATAAGGGCAGATCAGTGACTCGAAAACTTTTGCGAATGATGACAAAATTGAGATAGGTCTATAGTTGGTGACCACATCATTATCTTCCGATTTATGAACAGGTACAACTTTAGCTATTTTCCACCTTGAAGGAAATGTACCAGATGATAAGGACTTATTGTAGATTAGCATAAGTGGGTAAACCAGCTCAGATGCACATGCTTTAATGAATACTGGTGGAATTCCATCAGGCCCAGCTCCCTTTTTTGAGTCTAGGCTTTCCAACTTCCTGTAGAGCGATTCACGAGAAATAACCGGGGCAGTTAGACATAAACTATAATTTTCTAAAAATTTCAGGAATTTAGAACTTTGTTCAAAATCATTGCTGTCATCAGGAGTATAAACAGACGAAAAATAATCGGCAAATAACTCGCACACTTCTGTGCCATCAGAAGTAGCGTTTGTTCCGTCGGTCATAGTTAAAGGATAAACACTAGTACCTCCTCGCTTAGCCTTAATGTAGTTCCAAAATAACTTAGGGTTTGATGCTAAGTTGTCTTCAACATACTTTGTGTAGTTGTTATAACATGTAGTAGCAAGAGCTTCACACCGTTTGCCTAGTAGTTTTAATTCTATTGCATCTAAAGGGTTCTTGTATTTCTTGAAGCGAATTCTTATCTTGTTTTTTTCGTTAAGCATTTTGATCAGTGTACGGCTAAACCAAGGTGGGAATTTACGGTTTCTAGGTTTACGTAACGGCAAGAATTTCTGTATCGCGTTACTTATAGTGTTGTAGAATACGTCCAACATCTCATCTACACCACTTCGTCCATCAAATAATGAGATCCAGTCCAACTCTCTCAAGTGATTGCGAATTGGATGGTAATCAGCCCTATGAAAGTCAGGAGTTGCCCCCATACTATTAAATGGGAGCCTAGCTTCCCTGTCAAATGAAAGAACAATATCCAGAGGAGGATGCTGTTGATCCACATTACTCATAGGAGTTACACTTTCAATTACACTACATTGCGGTATTGTGGAGAGCACTAGATCCAGAAGACGACCAGCAGTATTTGTAGTAAAATTACATTGTTTTAGCATATTGACACAAGTAAAATCAATGAAAAGATCGTTGAGCCTGCGTGACCCCACATTACTATTAGTGCTATCCACACTATGCCAGTCGATACCACTCAAATTGAAATCACCCACAATAAATACGTCACAGTCAGTGATTTTTTCATAAACTGCGTTACAAGAGTCTATAAAATTTTCCAAGGTAACTCGACGTACTGGCGGAGGTAGATATACTGCGCAGAGAGCTATTCGACCAACAGAGCTCGTCCATGGTAGCTCTACAGTGACCCAGAGATCCTCACAATTACTCTCCCATTCTCTTAAACGCTTGGATTTTATGCTGTTTTTAATAGCGATCAAAACCCCTCCTCCTTCTCTTTTACCACCCACAATACTTTCTCTGTCCCTTCTATAGACCACATATCTGCTGTCGAACAGCTCGCTGCTAAGGACAGAACTATTAAGCCAAGTCTCCGACAGAACAATCACGTCAAAATCATTACAACATACATTTCGATAGAAAACATGCGTCTTTGTGCGTAGGCCTCGACAATTTTGGTAATAAGTTTTTAAACAGTTGAATTTTGTTTTTGATGGTGTTCCATTTATCATGTAAAAAAAAAAAATTACAAAATAACAACACAATTATACAAATAGAAAAAAAGAAACGAGCTTACAATGTCACACAATCTTATCTACACTATCCAAATTTTTGACTAGAATATGTCCATCTCCATCAGATTTTCTTACAAAGATCCTGCCGTTTCTAACCCAGACATACTTATACCCCTTTTCCTTAGCTCTCAGTCTTGCGGCAGCATGGAGAGATCTATTAGATGATGATAAGTGTTCCACGATATAAATCGGTGTATTTTTACCAGCCACTCCAAAATCCGCACTATTAAGCTTGTTGTTTTTATTAGCTTTGTTATAATTTATAACAGCAGCTAGTAATTGATCCCGAATCCTCGGTGAGGCAAGCTGAACCACAACAGAACGAGGACGCGAACTATTGGTTTGGAGCTTTGCGATGCGGGTGCAGTGCAGTATGTCGCTGTCCTTCAATTCACATTTAACTATAGTCCCCAACTGCTTAACAACGGTGTACAGGTTTTCATGTTTATTTTCAGGAAAACATTGTATCTCAAGGTTGTTGGAACGCGCTTGCTGTTCCAGGTTGTTAAGGCGCTGATTTAATTCTAAGTTAGATCTGTTCAGTTGAATATTTTCTTCCTTTAGTTCTTTCACAGAGTTCTTTAATGCGATATGTTCCGATTGAAACTCCTCAAATTGTTTGGTATGGAAGTTTAGTGATACACTCAATTGTTGCACTTCGCTCCTTATTGGTTCCAATTCCTTATTGATAACACTTACAATGGTGTTGTTCAATTGCTGTAGCATAGCCGCGAGCTCTGTCTTGATAACCTCTTGCACTATTTCTCGCACGTCATCGCTGGTCAGCAATTTATTTTCGGGAGGGGAATTTAGCGCAGGTCTTTTATTACCCCTTGAGGTGGAAACATTGCGAGCAGGAGTGCAATCTTTAGATGATGGATTCAGGTTCAAATTGGTGCAGCCTGAACATATCCATTTACGATACTCATCGGCGGCGACAGGAATATCCTGAACACATTCAGAGTGATACTTCAGTTTACATGTCATACAAGTAATAGCCTTATCACTGTCATTTTTCTTCATGCTATTGCAGCATCCCCAGGTTGATGAGGCCATGATAATTTTATGTACTCAAAATGCAGCAATTTTTAGTACTCAGCAGTTTATTTAAGTTAGTGCGGTTCTAAGACTTAATAAAATAATACAGTCCAAATTAGGGCCGCCTTCAGAGTCGCGGCTTTTGAGACTTTTAGTAACAGTCCTAATTAGTGCCGCCTCTCAGTCCACTAAGCAGCGATGCGAGCGTAGGCTCGCGAGAAGAACGTCGTAAGTCCTCTGGATACGGCGTCGCTTACGCGTTTTACTTAAACTGTTCTGGACGCCAGTCAATGACGGTATTTTGTTAATGAAAATTAATGAATAATGGTAAATATTCACCCATTTAACGATGTATCAACTGTATCACTGCACAATATGATAATACGAACTAGTTTACTCAATATTATCTTAAAATCGGAGTCAGTCTCACGTTTTTAACACATTTATGCAAATTTTTATGAGGAGCACTTTTACTGAGATGTTCACTTTACGGTAGCTTGATTACTATACTACTTAGGTTGTATTTTGATTGATGTTATTTTTTTTGTTAGAAAGTGAGCATGTTAAAAAACCTAGCTTAATTATGCATTGTTGATTGATTTAATTAAGAAGCTATTTAAAATTTTTAATATTACGAATTCGGAATGTGCCAAGTTTATTTACTTTTATTTTGGGAATTAAAGGCTTTTTTATTTTATTTTATTTATTAGGATTGTTCGTGCCCAATACGTGAGCGTGGTCCACTGTGCTGCCTTGCATTTTGTGCACAACATCAGACTGTTGACCAAAATAAAATTGATGATAGATATCTTGTTTGGTTTGTTTCCATGGCCATCTTTCAGTTCTATCATTAGACCATGGAAATCACCCAGCACCAAAGTCGCACTTAAAGATGAATCAAATGAGAATAATAAATTACATTGTGTTGTTTGACAGTTCTACGCACAATTACGAGCTACGCTCTCTACAGAACTCGTATCATAATTCATAGCCTACGTATCTCGTAGCTTGTGTAGTTCATAGCTTGCGTATCTCGTAGCCTACGTAGCTCGTAGTTTGTGTAGTTCGTAGCCTACGTAGCTCGTAGTCTATGTATCTCGTAGCCTGTGTAGTTTGTAGCCTATGTAGCTCGTAGTCTACCTATCTCGTAGCCTGTGTAGTTCGTAGTTTGCTTATCTCGTAGCCTACGTAGCTCGTAGTTTGTGTAGTTCGTAGCCTACGTAGCTCGTAGTCTATGTATCTCGTAGCCTGTGTAGTTCATAGCTTGCGTATCTCGTAGCCTACGTAGATCGTAGTTTGTGTAGTTCGTAGCCTACGTAGCTCGTAGTCTATGTATCTCGTAGCCTGTGTAGTTCGTAGCCTATGTAGCTCGTAGTCTACCTATCTCGTAGCCTGTGTAGTTCGTAGTTTGCTTATCTCGTAGCCTACGTAGCTCGTAGTTTGTGTAGTTCGTAGCCTACGTAGCTCGTAGTCTATGTATCTCGTAGCCTGTGTAGTTCGTAGCCTATGTAGCTCGTAGTCTACCTATCTCGTAGCCTGTGTAGTTCGTAGTTTGCTTATCTCGTAGCCTACGTAGCTCGTAGTTTGTGTAGTTCGTAGTCTACGTATCTCGTAGCCTGTGTAGTTCATAGCTTGCGTATCTCGTAGCCTACGTAGCTCGTAGTTTTTGTAGTTCGTAGCCTACGTAGCTCGTAGTCTATGTATCTCGTAGCCTGTGTAGTTCGTAGCCTACGTAGCTCGTAGTCTACCTATCTCGTAGCCTGTGTAGTTCGTAGTTTGCTTATCTCGTAGCCTACGTAGCTCATAGTTTGTGTAGTTCGTAGCCTACGTAGCTCGTAGTCTACGTATCTCGTAGCCTGTGTAGTTCGCAGCTTGCGTATCTCGTAGCCCACGTAGCTCGTAGTCTACGTAGCTCGTCGTCTACGTATCTCGTAGCCTGTGTAGTTCGTAGCTTGCGTATCTCGTAGCCTACGTAGCTCGTAACCTGCGTAGCACGTATTCGTAGAGCTACTTCGCTGCGCTCAATTTCGTCAATTCATGATAGTCAAAAGCAATAATGTTAAGTATGCAAAACTGTTTGATATTTAAGTGCGAATCCCTGTAACAGACGCTATGATCGTTATGAGATGTTGCCAACCGTATTACAAATTCAGCGTATTTTCAAGTAATATCGGCAGATATTGCGTGATCTTTAACAAGATATGAATGCAAGAATTCGTAATAGCGGCACCTTACACAAATGGTAGAAATGGAAAAAATATTCTTCTAATAACCGGGCTCGGGTGCAATTTGCCCAAATTGGAGTATTTTTTTGGATTAATCGAAAGACCACGCGAGGCGTTCATATTATATTCATAGCCATCGTTAAGAGTCATTACTTTATGTCTCTGAGGCCATTTTGTCCTCTCCATTATCGACATAATTACGTAATTTATGAACGGTTTTAGTGGAGGGCGGGGGGAGGGCGGACGAGCGCGCAGGGGTGGAGGGGGGCGCGCCTGGGGTCGTGCTCCGGTGGAAGGGTTGCGAATTTGTGCGATGTCGTAAAATAGCTGCATGTAGTGCGGCGTGCGCGGCGCTAGCGGTGAGCCGCTTGTTCATCAAATACTAACGCGAGAGTAATAAAGCGATTCCATCTATGTTTTGCGTTGAAGTATTCAGTTCATCTGGGTGAAAAACAATTATTACAAACATTTCCCGGCTTAGTCAATTCTATATTTGTAAAATGTCTATCCATATTTGTAAAATTATTATATTAGGATGACGTTATATTAAAATGGAGATTGTTACATATTTTTCCAAAAGTCCCCACTAGGCTGAGTTTATTTAACTACTGGGGATTTATGGAATAAACAGAATTTTCGACGACGTTTTACGTAAAAATGCAAAAAAAAATAGAAATTTGAATTGATGCATATTATTATGAACCAAAAACTCCTTCATAAGTTTTAACTTACAAACTAGGTACATAACAATCTTTTTTTGAATGTTGTACCAGTGACGAATAAACAGCAGTAAAGTGATTTTTATTTAGCTCTGACTTTTAATTTGGGTATCTACAATCTACAATCAGCTCAAATCGCTGGGTTATGCGCTAATACTGATACTGCTAGCCTACATCATCCCACTGCTGGGCAAAGGCCTTTCCCCATGACTTCCAGTTTTCACGATCCAGGGCCAAAGTGGACCACTGGTCATTGATTTTATCCAGCTCGTCCCGCACGGGCACGCCGCAATCGCGGCGGTAAGACCCCTCTTTGAGGAGTGGCTGGATAGGCGTCACGGCGTCCTGACCTACCGCATGACGCAGGTCCTCACCGGACACAGAAGTTTCGGGAGGTTCCTGTGTCTGATAGGGAGGGAAGAAACGCCTGGGTGTCACCACTGCGAGGATCGTCCGGAGGACACGGTGGAGCATACGGTGCAGGACTGCCCCGCTTGGGCAGAGCACCGCCGTGTCCTCACGACGGCGATAGGCGGAGACCTCTCGCGCCCGGCATTGGTCGAGGCCATGCTGCGGGGCGAGACGGAGTGGGAAGCGGTCGCCTCCTTCTGCGAAGCAGTCATGCTCGTGAAGGAGGAGGCGGGCCGCCTGAGGGAGAGGACAGCGACCTCCCTCCACCCCAGCCGCAGTGGTAGACGCCCACGGCGTCGGACGTCGCAAGACGATCTCCGGCCACCGTAGGCGCGGGCATGCGGGCAGCGAGTAATGGGCGACTCGCTGTCCGACCATGGACCATGCCCAGGTCGACGGCGCGTTGTGTTCCACGCGCGCCTCAAAGAGTGTCAGCATAGTGACGGGGCCTGTAGAGGGCCAAAGCCTGCCGGGGTCGCGGGACCAAGGGATTACCGTGACCCCGGTACGTAAAGGGCTAGTGAAGGACACCGTGGATTTTAGTCAGTACAAGTCTGACAGTAATGGGTGGGAGGACTCATTTGATGATTTTACCACGATAAAAAAAAAAAAAAAAAAAAGCTCGTCCCGCAATCTTCTACGAGGTCTGCCGTGACGCCTTCTGGCTGTGTCAGGGCTCCACAAACTGGGTATGTTGGCCCACAGCTCATTAGGCATGCGGTAGACGTTCAGCGGCCTTTTGTGTTTTGGAGCGCAGTTTGGTGTTGCGTATGTGGTCTGATAGTTAGACGCCTTGAATACTGCTCTCCATTACACGTCGGCAGACCTTGAGGATACATAGGTCAAAATGGGAAGAATGCACATGTCCATGATTTTCGTCTTGAGTGTCAAAGGAAGACTTCCTTTATATAAGCTCCTTCATGGACCAGTAGCTCTCCCAGGCATTTTCGGTTCGTCTTGCAACTTCCGCGTCTTGTCTGGGCTGGAAAGAGACTATCTGGCCCAAGTAGATGTATTCCTGGACATATTGCAATTCTTCACCATTTACTCTGATCCTATGCTTAGTGGTGTTTGACATCAGTTTGGTCTTCGACATATTCATCGTCAGTCCAACCTCAAAGCTTGCATTGCTTACGTGCGCTTAAAACAATTTAAAAAAAAGTAAAGTAAGTAGTATCCACAAGAAATAAAAAAGACTATAAAGTTCCGGTTTTCTTTTTGTTTAGTTATCAATGTTAACTTATCACAATCATCATTTGAGCTGAATTTATAACAAGGTGTTCCTGTTTACCGAATTAAAGGTAATATTTATGTCAACTTTCAGGATGACCTCACCTTTGCCGTACGTAGGTCGACGAAGAGTGTACGACAGCCCAGCAACAAAAGCTAGTTTAAGACTCTAAAGGGCTCTACTCCCCTTTAGAGTCTTAAACTAGCTTTCGTTGCTGAAATTTTTCCGAACAGTCTCATCATAAACAAGTCTTGGTTGCCGTACAACGGCAGGTAGTTCTGGCAATGGGACGAATGCCGCCATCTTTTACGCAGGGCATATTTTGCCCCGTTTGAGCCGCCAATGGCGCCCTCGTTGGTATTGCCGGAGAGCATGTTTCCGCGGAGCCTGAACAGATAAGGTCCTGTAAGTGCTGAGCGGACAGACAGACAGCGGGAAGCGACTTTGTTTTATACTGTGTAGTGATTTTAGGCACCTTAGGCCCACAAAACACAATACATTTATAAGTATAAAATCCTAACTAATATTATAAATGCGAAAGTAACTCTGTCTGTCTGTCTTTCTGTCTGTCTGTCTGTCTGTCTGTCTGTCTGTCTGTCTGTCTTTTCTTCACGCCTAAACTACTGAACCGATTTGTGTGAAATTTGGTACAGACATAGTTTGGAACTTGAGAAAGGACATAGGATAGTTTTTATTACAAAAAAATAAAAATAAAAAATAAAATTTATGAAATGCTCTAACGGAGTATAGATAATTCCTTAAACTCTCAATAGATGGCGGTGATCGTTCAATGGTGTCGATCTTTACACGAGTTGTCACTATGGATTGATAGATGGCGTTGGAACCAAAATTGTACTTATTGTCGGTTGTATGATAGTTTATGTGGACTGGTCCTGTTTCGTAAATTTTAAATTGTTCCGTTGTATAATTGGTGTTCCAGTGATGCTTATGAGAAACTATATAACTAGATTCACCAAGACTATATAACGGCATACGGTTACAAATAACCTATTTAGGACGGAATGTCATTAAAGCCGTTATTATGACTGGGATGGCAAAAGGCGAAACTTTTATTATTCCCCGTATTCCCATCATTCCAACTGATTTGCCATTCCAATTCAAAAGAGTTCAGTTTCCGCTGTAAACTGCGTTTGCAATGACCATAAATAAAGCCCAAGGGCAAACGCTAAAAGTTGCGGGGGTACATCTTGAAAAAGACTGTTTCTCCCATGGACAACTCTACGTTGCGTGCTCAAGAGTGTCGAAACATGTCGAAACCACAAAACCTTTATATTTTTGCAAAGGATGGCTAAACTAAAAACGTGGTAAACAGAAATGTCTTGGTGTAAGAAACTTTCATAATCTCTAAAACCTAAAATAATAGAAAATTTGTCAAGGGAGAAACAGTCTTTTTTCCTTATGGACTGAAATGTCAAATCAGTAGAATGATGAGAAAATAAGGGAAAAATAACATTTTCGCCTTTTTCGATCGGCAAAACGGCTTTAATGCCCTAAATGAGAATACATCTCTTAAATTCAAACGCAGAGCTCATTATGTTGATTTTTGAAGAGTTCCCTAGAATATCCCGCGAGATCGGGAACTATGTGGGTAAAACCAAAAATCTGCTGGAAGTCACTATTCCACGCGAACGAAGTCGCGGGCAAAAGCTAGTAATAACTATAAAGTAAGACATATTTTGAAAGAATAAACTTAAAAACTATTGCACACGAAGTGACGGCGTCGTGTTACGTTCCAGGTGTTGCGTAGCCGACTAGCCGGCCTCGAAAACGCCGATACAGCACACCTTTCGGCTAAAACTCTTCCATGAGGAAGGTCGCCAATTATTGCTGCGTCGTCGGTAATGCAGGACGTAACAGCATGTTAGGTCTTGCCAGCGCTGTCTCGCACTGGTTGAAATAAGAAGGCTTCCTCTTTTCTTTTTTTTTCGTGGTAAAATCATCAAATGAGTCTTCCCACCCAGGGCAGGGCAGGAGGGACTGTCAGACTTGACTGACTAAAATCTACGGTGTCTTTCAATAGCTCTTTATGTACCGGGGTTACGGTAATTTCTGAGTCCTGCGACCCCGGCAGGCTTTGGCCCTCTACAGGCCCCGTCACTATGCTAACACTCCTCGAGGCGCGCGTGGAACACAACACTCCGTCGACCCGGGCATGGTCCATGGTCAGACAGCGAGTCGCCCATTACTCGCCGCCCGCATGCCTGCGCCTACGGTGGCCGGAGATCGTTGCCGGCGTCCGTCGCCGTGGGCGTCTACCACTGCGGCTGGGGTGGAGGGAGGTCGCTGTTCTCTCCCTCACGCGGCACGCCTCCTCCTTCGCGAACATGGCCTCGACCAATGCCGGGCGCGAGAAGTCTCCGCCTATCGCCGTCGTGAGGACACGGCGGTGCTCTGCCCAAGCGGGGCAGTCCTGCACCGTATGCTCCACCGTGTCCTCCGGACGATCTTCGCAGTGGTGACACCCAGGCGTTTCTTCCCTCCTTATCAGACACAGGTACCTCCCGAAACTTCCGTGTCCGGTGAGGACCTGCGTCATGCGGTAGGTCAGGACGCCGTGACGCCTATCCAGCCACTCCTCAAAGAGGGGTCTTACCGCCGCGATTGCGGCGTGCCCGAAGAAGGCTTCCTCCTAAATTTAATTGTATTGAAAACTTTACATACGTGTTGTACGAGGTCGTTTGTGCCGTTACTCTCATTGACGTCAGCGTCCTGTGTCAGCGCGACACAGCTGCTACGATGTCTCTCTGACGAGCTCCGGGCCTGGCTTACGCCGGGTGTGCACCGCCGGGCCGCACAGAGTACGCGGCTGGTCCCAGAGTACTTGACATCAATCACAGAACTAGTATAGCGTGCGCTCTTCGTCAAAAACCAATCAAAATTTAACTCGCTCGCTCGTCATTTAAGTGAGTATTACTCGACGGCCCTCTATCTACATACAAATTGGGGATCAAACAAATATTGAGTTTTACTGGTACCGTACGGGGCACGGGGACCGGGGGCTAAAGGCGCGGGGCCTAGAGGGGCGGGAGCGCGGGGGCGCAGCTCGCAGGCTGGAGGAGCTGTCGCTAGAGTGTCGCGCTGTCCCCTCGCGGCGATTTGTTGTTGCGCTCTGCCCGCGCCGTTCTCTGGCTTGTCAAGTAGCTCGCACTTTATGCACATTTTTTTTTCTTTTTGTTTATTTAATACTAGCTTCCGCCCGCGACTCCGTCCGCGCGGATGTCGGTCTTCGCGTGGATGGTTTATTTCTCCATTTTGAGTAACTCTGACAATGACATCTTATAAATATCTATTGGACCCAAATACGGCTAAGCCACATAATTAAGGAGATCCCTTTATTGAGCTACTGCTGTTGAGCTCGCGTTCTGTACTGAAAAATAAGAATTTTTTTTTCTACATAGTTTTCCAGGGTAAAAACTATCCTATTTTATGCCCAGGATAATAAGGTATAATTATACCAAGTTTCATCGAAATCAAACCGTTACTTTTCACGTGATGCCTGCACATACAGACAGACAGACAAACAAAAATTTTTTTAATCACATATTTGGGTTTGGTATCGATCCAGGAACACCCCCCGCTATTAATTTTTTCAATATTTTCAATGTACAGAATTGACCCTTCTACAGATTTATTATATGTATAGATTTGGACACTTAACAGCTTATTATTGATTTAATTGAGTTCTGAGTGTTCACTTCACTACCAGTGAACAGCTTAAAGTTGTTCATAACAATTGATTCATGTCAAGGGAAACAGCAAGTACTTCTCCGTGCCTCTCGATGGCCTCACTCCAGATGTTTATGGCAGACGCTAGAAGGTAGTCCTCCAGTAGTCTGGTTTCGGCGGAAGCCGTATTGGTGTTCACTAAGGATATCGCTGTCTTCTAGGTATGACAGGGGCTTACTGTTCAGCACACGTTCCATACTCTTACAGAGGATGGAGGTGACCGAGATGGGTCTGTAGTTGCCTGGCTCAGCACGACTACCCTTCTTAGGCACAGGCTGGACGTTAGCTTGCTTCCAAGCCTTCGGCACTTTTCCGATCGCCAGTGAAGGGCGATATAGGCGTGTCAGGATCGGAGACAATTCAAGCGCACGAGTTTTAAGTACAATTGCTGGGATTCCGTCGGGGCCATTTTATTCACGTCGAACGAACGCAGCACCCTACAGACAAATCTGATGCAGTCGGACATTCGACACATTATTTATTTACGATTTGTCTATTATTAATTAATATACAAGTCCGTAGAACAATGGTTTTGAATTGTGTTGTAGTATATGAACTAACAAGTTGGGTTCTAGATATATAAGTTAAAGTACTTTATTTATGAAAACTCAATTCATCACTAAGTCAAATTGTGGCAAATTAATTGGTGCCAAAAATTAATTCAGTCAGCGATATAACGCTCGCAGACAGTCACAAGTTTGGGCTCAGTGTGGAGAGAGCTTAAGAAGTGAAACTAGATAGGCGCACTTCTCCCAGGTTTAGAGTCATAGTCAACTGATTGACTATGACTCCAGTTTTCCAGAGTCTACAATACTTAACGTATTGTGGAACGCATCCAGCCCCGCCAAGGCGCACGACAGCATGACGCCCTGCCGTACATTGATCTGATCGTATTATATTACTCTTGCCGTTCCAAATCTTCGGAGCCTTGAACATCGACGCCGAGCTGCCAACCTGTTGGTTTTTATTGGTTACATTTCGGTGTGTGATGGAACTGCTCACTTTGTTTCCGTCAGGCTCTTTCCATTATCAGACTTCAAGAGATAAGAGATACGGCAATGGGCCATTAGTTGGGCATGGTGGACGTCCCAACCTTACGTATAAAGCGTTTTGACATTGCTTTCAATTTTCTTCCGGGGTCTTTGTTCCCTTGTAGCTTGGGGTTTTTAATTCAAGCAGGAATTAAAAGGTTTCTTCTAGACAAGCATATTTCTCGGTCCACCACATCATCTCCTATCAGCAGGCGAGATAGTGATCAAACGTAAACCTATCGTTAAATAAATTAAAAAAATACATCAGCCGTATGCGGCAAACGTTGCTCATCTTAATATAAAATCTCAATCTCAGATTGTGTGAAGAGGCTCTCCTCGACGGCAGCGGAGGCTCGATATCAAACTGCGGATGAAAAATAATGACATCCGCTACTTTGATATCTCTCCGGCAGACAGCGGTAATGTGTTGATGAGCCATTAGATGATCAGTCGCCCAGGTTCCGACACCGACACACTAAGAGCTTGTCTCACGTATTCATGATGCTGGCTTTCAACAGCAGCGTGATTAATTCCATTATTTACGCAGTTTGTTTTGTTAACGTTGATGCTACTAACTAGCGTAAATAGTGGCACACGTGAATCAGACTTATGTTTCCCTACTGGCGTTCGCACTGTACATGTGTGCGTGCACAATCGTACTTGTATATACGATTGTGTCCTTTTTCTAAATAATGTTTTGGCCTACACAACACTAGGAAGTTCTCCCGTATCATGAGAGCTTTTTCAAACATATTAACTCAGATACATGAACAGCCAGACCCGGAAGTACTTGTAGATCAAACGAATAATGTTTCTTCCGTGCGGGCATTGAACATGTAACACGCAGCGTACCAGTCAGCCGCTCAGCTACTGCGCCACCGTGCGCATCACGAGGAGCGGAAGTATAAACTTGATAAAGATTCCGATAGAGCACAGCGCCGCGAGCCGTGTGCTTCATGCGCAGGTTTGTGCGAGGGACGCTCGGTGTCAGTGGAGGGGCAAGTTCCTTCGACTGCTCAAATAAAGCAAGTGCAGGCACTGGACGTTCTGCGACACTATGTAGATGAACCACCCACCCGCCCACCCGCTCGCCCTCTCGCCCGCTCGCCCGCTCGCCCGCTCGCCCGCTCGCCCGCTGGCTCAGTCCTACAGTCTTATTGCAGACACAAAACGACGGCTGCTACATCCCGTTTCATCACTTGAAAATGAGAATACAAAAATAAACAGCCGAAACGAAACTCTTCTTTTATTACGAAGGCATTCATTTACAAAAGTTTTACTGAAAATAGACGAATACATTATACTAATTTTACAGGCCATTTCGAGTCAGAACTGATTTCAGTAAAAATATAATGGAACACCGACACAAACATCCTTTGAATTATAAAATTAAATTGTTGATGTAAATCAGCCAGTGAGTCTGGAGCAGTTTAAATGTCTGGTACGTACCGAGAGTGAAATTGCAAGCGTATAAGAGATTCAAGAGCGTTGCGCGGCCGGCGCGCGGCCTCTTATTTGAAAGTCGCAGCACAGGCTCACGTGCAGAAGGCGCGTCGCTATCACTGCTACGACGACGACTGTGACGTGACGCGTACTCGTGCATTACTAGTCCCCGTTGTTTCATAATACATAGATGTGCGTGAGACTTCTGCCGCAGTCCGTGGCCCACTCAGCGCCCTCCCGACTGTCTTGTATTTTTTCTATTTCTCTGTCTAACATTATACAGCATCGATTTCACTGAATTGCTGCAGCTATTCAACTCATAAATTAGCTTATAGCATTTTATTGTAACCGAACGTTTGCTGAATTTCTCAGCAATCGGTTTGTATTTGTTGTCAATGCCGCGGGATAGTTAAGAACGTGTTCCGATAGCTCAGCTATTGTTCAGGATTCGCAGTCCCGGTTCGAACTGAGTGGAAAATTGCATTCACTATGTTGTCAACGTTTTAGATGGAAGGCGTGTGAGGGCGCGGTGCGGCGCGGTGGAGCGGGAGGGGGAGCGGACGACGCTTGCCGACGCCTCTGCAGATTGCCGAACGCGCTGACCTACATACCAAGTTTTTCACGTCTTAGCAAGTACCTACGACTGCCGACTCTCGCCATACATTCTGCTGAACGTGTTCTCTTGCCAATACATTACAACCTCTACTTCTGCTGAGAGTGCTCTATATAGACATTATATTCTAGTCCGGTGCAGTTAGATTTATACCTCAGAACCCAATTATTGAGAATGGATTTCGATTTATTCGAAGCTATTGCTGGCTTCGGCAAAATAAGGAAAGAGGAAAACATTTGGCATACGAGTGTGCGAGAGAGTCCATGTCCGAGTGCGAGTCCGAGTTCGAATGCGAGTCCGTGTCCGAGTCCGAGTGTGAGTCCGAGTCCAAGAGCCATGCTGTGGGGCGAAGAAAAGGAAAGCAATCACGTCCTTCTGTAATACAGTTCTCCTAGCGTAGGAGGAAGTAGAATGCGTCAGGAGGACTTGGGAAACACCCACGTTATGGCAAGCCACGAGGCGATTTCCGGTCACCGTAGGCGCGGGCATGCGGACGCGATTAATGGGAGATTCGCCGTCCGATCAGAGACCATACCGAGATCGATGGCGCGACGTGTTCCACCCGAATTTCACAGAGAACTTCCGATCTACCGGATTTAAAGCAAGCACTGAAGTTTAAAGTTACTGGATTACTCCAAAAAGTATAGAAATAATAAATATGTAACAGTGTTCAACCAACCGTACGCACGCGTATATTGCTACGCACTGCGTACGAGGACCGTCGGTCAAGCGCGTCCGCATGCGTACCGTCGGTCGAACGACGCTCTATAGAAACATATAAACGCGTTCAGTGCTACACCGATCGGTGGACCGACCATACGGATGCGCGTATCATCGTAAAAATTATCGCCCCTCCTAGTTCAAAACTTCAATAATATTGTTTGATTTTATAGGTTTCTTTACTTTTTAGTGATTTAAGAACCTAATTTTGATCAAACATGGCCTATATTGACACCGAACGCCTAATTAATGAAGTTCGACTTAGGGAACTTCCAAGTTGTCTTGTAATTTCACTGATAATTCATCAAAACTTTTGATCGACATTCTAAAGTTAAATTTATTTCTACTTATTTAAAATTTTTTTCTTTATCTTCGCGCAATTCTGAATAGAATGTAGTAAATTTGCCTTGAAGTGCTCTTTAGACGATGATTGGGTGTACGTGATATCTACGTCTTCTGTTCCTTATTCGTTTACGAAGATAGTAAGCAGCAATTAAACAATTTGTAAACGCGTCCATTTCATGTACGTGTTTGTGACAGTACCAGTCTGACCCGTTTGCTTGGTCAGGAGAGCACTGAACGTTACAAACTGACGATCGGTTATGCGTGCCATCAGGAACGATGGTACGAACCGACCGTCGGTCATGAACTTAAACCGGCCAAAATCGGATGCAATACAGAATAGTTTGTTACCTACTAGTAAGTATTTGTGGTACGATCGAGTTCGGAACGGTAACGTCGCACAAATGCTGTGACTTTGCAGACACATCAAATCTTACTTTGACCTTCACATAGCGACAAGTCAGTGCGTCTGTGATTTGTCATCGAGTTTCATGTACCCGTTTCGCTACCACCCGGTTGACGAAGGCCCGCTTCGCGTGGCTATTAGTGGATGGTTTAAAAAAAATAACCTCCACCTTCTTACCTGACCTGTCCGAGTCAGGGTGCTAAAAGTCCCCGAGCTCGATCTCGGGACTATCTGTGTTGCATCTCCGTTTATATTGCTGCCTCGACGGCACTGGGGTTTCAGTTTTCTATCTGCCTATGTAGTGCGTTCTGAGAGGCTTATCTGCTCGAGTCCCGAGTAGATGTCGACTGTGCCGCCATAAGTCCTAATTTACAACATCGCACCACATTGTGCGTATGAATTTTCCTCTAATAATACTTGTGTC
The DNA here is from genome assembly GCA_943136025.2 of Agrotis puta. Taxonomy (NCBI): domain Eukaryota; kingdom Metazoa; phylum Arthropoda; class Insecta; order Lepidoptera; family Noctuidae; genus Agrotis; species Agrotis puta. The sequence goes on from OW964171.2 coordinate 19,532,532, forward strand.
GTTTATTTTACACTTCGCACAAACTTTGCCGTGTCCCAAAACCTATCAAATACTGGAAAACATCGAACAAGATGGAAGATTACAGAAAGTTGTGCGAAGTTTGGCCACGCCCGGTTGGAGCGAAGTATTTACTTATTGTTGCGTGTTTTTATTACATTTGGTTGTTACAGCCGCCCCGAGTTCACAACAGATTGTTTGTCTCTAATAAAGTCTTGAATGTTTATATTTAGTAGAGATGTGGCTTTACCAACTTGTCGGCCGTTGATATATCATCATAGTATTTATTTTTAATAGTTTTACTGGTAATAATAGTAGTAGTAGTCATTTAGAATACGCGTCACAAGTTTGGAACCCTCATTACGAAATATATAAGTCTCGTATTGAAGCCGTACAAAAGAAATTTCTTAGATACTTAGATTACAAAGCACGGCAGTATTCAGATGATTACAAACACCGCTGTAAAAGGTATCACTTTCTACCGTTACACTACAGGCGTAATATTAATGATATTTCATTTTTCATTAATATAGCTAATGGGTCGATCGATTGCCCTGAACTATTATCTAAGATACACTTACGTACTAACCTTCTAGGGCTCAGACGTAGACCACTTATGCAGATTGCTTCTGTTTCAACCAATTATAGAAGGAATACCTTTCTCTTGCGTGCAGCACGTGCATTCAATAGTATGCCGGAGGACTTAGATGTGGATCTTTTTTGTACAAAAGCTATCATAGTAAAACGCTTATTGGCAAATAATTTTTTTATAGATGACTCCCGTATATAAATGTCGATCTTTATATAATGCGTTGCCTAAGATTATATATCCTTGTATTTTAAATATGTCACTTGATTGTCGATGTTAACTTTTTGTCGATAGTGTTGTTGCGTATGGACTGTCTCACTGGAGCTTTCCAAAAATATAAACAACTTTTGAAAGTTCCTTAAAAAAAATAGATTATATAATATAATATTTAAGATACTGTCATACAATTATTTTACACTTTAAAAAGATATTATAGTGATGTTTACCTTTTCTGGAGGTTCCGGTGAGATGGATTATGGGTCAGTCTACGATAGTATTGTTATCTTATGTAGTCATTTAACGGCGGAAGCTTGTTGTTAGCAAATTAGAAAAATATTAAGTTATTTATATCGTTTATTCATTTTACAATCATATTAATTACATTTTTAAATAAAAAAAGTAAACAATATAAAACATTTAAAAATATAAAAATAGAGATCCGCCGGTATGGGAGCAGGGTCCAAGCTACCGGTGGTTAGGGCTCCAGAGACAGGAACCTCCTCACAATGCGAGCCGTATCGAGGAGCACTGCCTTCTGAATCAGGCCCTTGATCCAACCACCTAGGGAGAGCCTCGATAAGTGTTCGTCGAGGCTCTTGGCTATCAGGCTATTGGTCGTAACGACTATCGGTTATTTATATTATTATTAGTCTGTAAGCTTTCCTAAGAATAAATAAATAAATAAATAAATAATCAATCTTGCAGTATATTTAATAAAAACAAAAAATATAGTGGATATCATGTCCTAAAGTGTCATTAGAGTAATTCACCAAAATAGATGTCGAAAACTAAACCTTCGAGAAACAACTTTTTTGTCTTTTTTCAAAACTATATGGTTTTCTTGTTTACTACGGAACCCTAAAAATGACTGCCATTTAGTAGGGTTTGGCTTCCGACCTAACATTTAGAAAGGTTGACACGGCGGATATCATCCACTTCAAATTACCACCTCTGGTAAAGGATAACCCTGTGCAGATGTTATGATTTTCTTAAAACTACTTCTATTACGTAATGTTCAAAACTGGCTGGCTGACTGAATGATCGATTAATGCACAACTGAAATCGCTGGATCTAGAAGCATGACATTTGCAAACGTTCTTTATATGACGTAAGTGTGCACTAAGCACGGATTTTAGAAAATTCATCCTCTAAGGGAGAAAAAAGGGTATGAAAGTTTGTATGAAAATGAATTTTCATCCAAAATATACTTATCAACAAAATAAATCGAACAGATGTTTCAAGATTCATGGAAATTCCCATCATAAAGAGGTCATTGAAAATCATGGGAGAATATGAAGTCGCAGCCGGAGTGCTAGTTTGATATACAATTAATATGATCACTTTCCAGTTTTTTGAAAAAAACATGTTTATTCATTTTAGTTAATGTATTTTAACATAATTATTATTAAAACCAAGCGATTCGGGAATCAGTAGGATAGCCAACATTTATAGTGGAGTCATGGAATCACATGGACACTCACTGCGCGCGGATATTCAATACAACAGTGAGTGGGTTTGACCGTCTCAGGAGTGTTATGCACTACTAAGAACCGTGGACGCTAACGCTAATGCAGTAGCATGAGTTTACTATTATTTTTCGTTGAACGCTCGCACCGCGACCGCGCCCGCTCCATCGACATCGTCACTACAGGAATTATGCTTTCATGAGGCTATGTTTGCTTGCCTTTGTAAGAGACAGGCGTCGGTGAAGGCGCAGAGCGGCTCCGGCATACATATTTGATTGAGTTTCTTTAGACGTTATTTTACAGTTAAAGTGTACTTCCTTTTGTAAATTCGTTGACAATATAATGACAGCGACTTCTTTGCACCTTACATTTTCATAATAGAAACCATTGTTCTCAATTCCGTGGACAACAGGACACAAAATTGAGGGCCACGAAATTGAGAAAATATCGTACTAATCAAAATAACTCATAACTGTTAACGACTTCAAAACAAATTAAATGAAACAAACATGCTGATGTTAAACTTAACACGTTGGCTGCCATATGGAAATCCGAATATATTTGCGTTTTTCATCAGTTGTTTAAATGACGTGAAACGACTTATTGATAAGATTTCTTTATAAAATTTATGTTTTTATGTACTTTTTTGTATATTATGTGCTGTTTTAAGTCCGCCGGTCATTTTCACCCGGCGCGGCGCAAATGTAATATTTTTTTCATTGGAGCCACGCCGGTCAAATCGCCGGGCATCCTTGTTAATCGCGTAAAAGAAAATACTGTGTAGGTTGTTACAAAAATAATTCACAAACGCATGGAAGAAAAATTGCCAAAAACAAAACCAAAAAGGTTACGACATTTTGTTCAGTTTGCCCAGACAAGCCACATTTGTGCAGATCTTGTTTTGATAAAAACCATTAATATTCTGTTCATTTTTTTAATTTTAAATTATTTTGATCTCAACACAAAATAATGCGTCTCTAAATAACTTGTCTTGTTTATAATAATAAAAATATTTTAAAAAGTATACTGTGTTTAATTTACATCACAATTTTGTTTACTAGATACAAAAACATTCATACAACCAAAAAATTATAAAAATATTTTGAGGCCAACTTATTTAAAATGTTCATTGGGGCCGCGCCGGTCACATGTAATGGTATTTAGCGTTACACGCATGGCCGTCAGTGAGCAAAAGATGTTCAAGTTTACCTTAGTTGTGCCGGTCATTTAAGCCCCCCATGGCCCCAACGCTTCTACCAAGTGCCGGTCATTTTGACCCCCCATGGCAGCCAACGTGTTAAGCTTAGGGAAACAAAATATGTGTAAAGAAAAAAAAAATTACAAACAAACAGTTAACATATTCGACAATCTAAAAAAACACAACACTCCACACGTTCACTCATCTCGCCTTTTTTTTTTTTTTTTTTTGCGTGGTAAAATCATCAAATGAGTCCTCCCACCCAGGGCAGGGCGGGAGGGACTGTCAGACTTGTACTGACTAAAATCCACGGTGTCCTTCACTAGCCCTTTACGTACCGGGGTCACGGTAATCCCTTGGTCCCGCGACCCCGGCAGGCTTTGGCCCTCTACAGGCCCCGTCAATATGCTGACACTCTTTGAGGCGCGCGTGGAACACAACGCGCCGTCGACCCGGGCATGGTCCATGGTCGGACAGCGAGTCGCACATTACTCGCTGCCCGCATGCCCGCGCCTACGGTGGCCGGAGATCGTCCTGCGACGTCCGACGCCGTGGGCGTCTACCACTGCGGCTGGGGTGGAGGGAGGACGCTGTCCTCTCCGTCAGGCGGCCCGCCTCCTTCACGAGCATGACTGCTTCGCAGAAGGAGGCGACCGCTTCCCACTCCGTCTCGCCCCGCAGCATGGCCTCGACCAATGCCGGGCGCGAGAGGTCTCCGCCTATCGCCGTCGTGAGGACACGGCGGTGCTCTGCCCAAGCGGGGCAGTCCTGCACCGTATGCTCCACCGTGTCCTCCGGACGATCCTCGCAGTGGTGACACCCAGGCGTTTCTTCCCTCTCTATCAGACACAGGAACCTCCCGAAACTTCCGTGTCCGGTGAGGACCTGCGTCATGCGGTAGGTCAGGACGCCGTGACGCCTATCCAGCCACTCCTCAAAGAGGGGTCTTACCGCCGCGATTGCGGCGTGCCCGACTCGTCTCGCCTAGGCACAGTGGTGTTCACTTCACGCGTATTTCAAAAGTGATCTAGTATTTCTTGCGTGACAGGGAAATGATTTATTAGTTTGGGACAAATCTTTAAACATCCAAAAAATAAGCAATTACAGGCTTTTTTAATAGTAATATATCTTTGTCAATTATCCATATTTTAATTTTTCAATAGCAATATTAAAAGTTTGTTTAATTATGAAAATTACAATGTCGGCAGTTGTTTTAACAGAAAAAAGATACGTAGAGGTTCTTTAATGTTAGTTAAAAATGGTATTAAATATAAGTCTCGTAATGATATTGTATTGACTGGCCTGTTGGTCTAGTGGTTAGTGACCCTGACTGCTATGCCGGAGGTCGTGGGTTCGATTCCCACCCAGGAAAAATGTTTGTGTGATGAGCACGATCATTTGTTCTGTGTCTGGGTGTAATTTATCTATAATATGTATGTATTTAAAAATATATAAGTATGTTTATCAGTTGTCTAGCCATAACACAAGCTCTGCTTAGCTTGGGACTAGATGGCGTTGTGTGATAGTTGTGGACTATATTTATTATTTATTATTGTTGATTTATCAGTCGAGCATTGGATTGTCTTGTGTTGAGCTGGATAATCATATTATAGTGTGCGTTTACAGACCCCCAAATTACTTGAACTACTCTATCTTTGAGTCAGTAATGGAAGATGTTTTGGCGAAACTTGAAACCGGTACTAAATCTATTATTGTCTGCGGTGACTTTAATGTTAATATTTTGGAAAATAATGTTAATAGCAGTAGATTGTTAAGCCTCTGCAAATCATTTAACTTATCGAATGTGTTTTCAGAACTAACCCGTATTACCACAAAATCTGCTACATGTATAGATAATACACGGCAGGGTTAGCGTAGTGGCTGAACAGTTGGACTGCTGCGCTGCGTGTGGCGGGTTCGATTCCCTCACGGAGAAAACGCACCCACGACACAGGAGAAATACCTAGTGCTCGGCAACGTTTTTTTTTTTAAAAAGAATATTTTTTGTTACTGTGATTGCATACATAAATTGATTGTAAATTACCTACCTTCAGATCATAGTGGTCAGACTGTTGCTTTCATGTCCAATAAACAAGTACAAAAAGTTCAAATACAATCTAGAATAATAACACCCAGCAACTTAGATAGATTTAATAATAAGTTAATTAAATATTCCTTGCAATTTTACTGACATACATAATGTAAATAAATTATATGAAAAGTTTTATGTGGTAGTGCATACAGAGTACAATAATAGTTTAAAAAAGACAACTAAAACTATTAACCCAAAGTTTATTTTCAGCGACTGGGCAACACAGGGAAAGGAGAGTTGACGATGTAAATGTTGCCCTACAGCAGGTCCATTCTTGGTTCACTGCCAATAATTTAGTATTGAATAAAAAAAAACGAAATGTGTAAGATTTGCTCTACCGAATGTCAAAAGTAATGACTGTGACATAGTATTGAATCAAGAGATATTAGAATTCGTCGACAAAACTGTTTTCCTGGGAATCACGTTCGACTCGAGGATACAATGGGCTCATTTAACATCTCTTGCAGGACGCCTGAGTAAGGCAGCTTTTGCTGTTAGAAAAATCCATCAATATACTGATATAGATACCGGGAGACTATTTTAGTTACTTTCATTGTATTATGTCTTACGGTATTTTGTTAAGGGGACGTGCTGCAGACATCGATTCAATATTCAATCTGCAGAAAAGAGCTGTCAGAGCCATATACATACTACGCAGGCGCGATTCTTTAAGGGAACGGTTTAAGAAAATTAACATCTGCTAGAAATAATCTGCACCTATTTAGTAAAAGAGGTGAAAGGCACAATTATAGTACTAGAACAAGGGATGAATTAGTTCAACCAGGTCTCAGGTTAGCCAAAGCAGACTCATCCTTCATGGGGTGTCTAAAATGTTACAATAAAATACCTCCTCACATACTCCAACTGAGTGAGACGAAATTTAAAACTAGCATTAAACGCACACTATGTAGGCAGGCATATTATAAGTTGGGGGGATTATATTGGTAATAAAATTAGCATGTGAAATTATTGTAGGAGCTGAAACTATTTTTGCATTGTATAGATTCGATTTATTAGTTTTATCTTCCGGACTAGTTATATCTATATATATAAAAGGAGAACTGACTGACTGACATATCAACGTACAGCCGAAACTACTGGGGCTAGGAATGTGAAATTTTGCACACGGTTTCCTATTATAATGTAGGGGAGCACTAAGAAGGGGTTTTTGGAAATTTAACCTTTAAGGGGGTGAAAAGGGGCAATTACGAAAGTACGTAACCCACGCGGACGAAGTCGCGGGCAAAGTGCTAGTGAGTTCATATAATGGTTTATTTATTTTATTTTTGCTGACTTTATTAAGTCATTAATTTTATTTTTATAATGTTTCTATTTGTTTTATTTTATATGGATTAAAGGACATTATTGTCCTACTTTAGTTTTTATTTCCTCTTTTATTTGTGAGCATTTTCTTTAAATTTCTTGATCGACGTTTGTAGGTTATCCTTTTATTAATATTTTGAAGCGGATGAAGACTTTGCATTGTATAGAGTTAATCTGTCTAGTATTATATAGTTTCATAGCCAGCATTGTGCGAGTACTATGTACTTAAGAGCTATCATTGACCAGATAACTACGTCTTTTGTTGACTTGAATGACTCTGGCGGTTGAGAGAATGTCATGCTCACTCAAATGTCTCGTTGATGGTGGCGGGTGTGTCAGACCATTTAGTTCCCTTCAAAATCGTTGAGTAGAATGGTGCTGATATATGTGTCATGTTCGTGAACGGGCACTGTCAGTTGGGACTGGTAATCTCTAAGCTGCCATGGTCCGGGCACGCCACAATCGCGGCGTTAAGACCCCTCTTTGAGGAGTGGCTGGATAGGCGTCACGGCGTCCTGACCTACCGCATGACGCAGGTCCTCACCGGACACGGAAGTTTCGAGAGGTTCCTGTGTCTGATAGGGAGGGAAGAAACGCCTGGGTGTCACCACTGCGAGGGTCGTCCGGAGGATACGGTGGAGCATACGGTGCAGGAATGCTCCGCTTGGGCAGAGCACCGCCGTGTCTTCACGATGGCGATAGGTGGAGACCTCTCGCGCCCGGCATTGGTCGAGGCCATGCTGAGGGGTGAGACGGAATGGGAAACGGTCGCCTCCTTCTGTGAAGCAGTCATGCTCGTGAAGGAGGAGACGGGCCGCGTGAGGCAGAGGACAGCGTCCTCCCTCCACGCCAGCCGCAGTGGCAGACGCCCACGGCGTCGGACGTCGCCAGACGATCTCCGGCCAGCGTAGGCGCGGTAATGCGGGCAGCGAGTAATGGGCAACTCGCTGTCCGACCATGGACCAAGCCCGGGTCGACGGCGCGGGGCCTGTAGAGGCCCAAAGCCTGCCGGGGTCGCGGGACTAACGAATTACCGTGATCCCGGTACATAAAGGGCTATTGAAAGACACCGTGGATTTTAGTCAGTACAAATCTGACAGTATGGGTGGGAGCACTCATTTGATGATTTTACCACGTTTAAAAAAAAATGCTGCCATGGTCAATTTTAATTTGTAATTATTAATAACTTTATATTTAACTTTATTTTTATATTGCCTTTTTCATATTTACTATGGACACTATTAACTTGCCACATCGTTCTCACATAATGTACCATCTGAAGATGAATGATGTTACAAAGGTTCTGTAATAATTTTGGCGATCGAAAAAGAGTGTCCATAGAGTTTCTTGCCCGTTCTTCTCCATAGAGATCTATGCATTGGAATGAGCACCTACGGTACTTTCACAGTTTTTGTGTCTTGTGACTGGGACTGTAGCACCATAACTATTTTTAGTACTTTTTTTTTTAGGGTGGCAAAATCATCAATGGGACTCATTTGATGATTTTACCACCCAAAAAAAAAACCTCGCCCTGCGTGGGGCGGAAGGGACTGTCAGACTCTTACTGACTAAAATCCACCCGAGTTTCTTCGGATGCCCTTTACGTTCCGGGGCCGCGGTATCCTGGATTAAAAAAAAATCCGCGAGCAGGCATTTGGCCCCGTAAGGAGCCCCGTCGGTGACGCGTGAAACACGACGCGCCACCGATCCGGGCTTGGTCCTTGGTCGGACGGCGAGCTTACCCATTACTCACCGTCCGCAAGCTCGCTCCGCCGCTGTGCCCTCTGCTATTCAGAGGGACACGCGTTGGAGCGTCTACCCGACAGGCTATTCGCATACGAAGAGACCCCTTAGGCACACAGTGTCTAAGGAAGAGTTTTTGCCCGCATCCCAGGGTGCACCGGCCCGAAAAACTGGTCCTCCCCCTGGACGTATCCGAGAGGGAACTCCAGCCTACGGGCGCACGTGGAGGTTTCCTGTCTTAGCACCCCACCTATTTTTAGTACTAGTTTTATTTTATGTCTTTTGACAATTCAAAAATGCCTGTAATTGGCCTAGTTGAAATAAATGATTTGATTTGACCCATACCACCTCATAAAAGACAAACTTAAAATTTGGAGTATTCTGGGCCACGACTGAGCTACTCGTATTAAAATTGAGGCAATGAAAAAGCAACCGTACCTTAATTTGAAGTGAGAGCGAAACGAGCGATTTTTCGGAATAGGACAAGCCAATTCTTAATAAAAGAGCGAACGCAGTGAGCTCTTAAAGTTAAACGTTTCCATACTTTAACACAAGTTTTCATCTAAAAGCGTAATCAAAATATTTGAAGGTTTTTTTTTGAATTTACTAAAAATTGAACATTTTTGCACCAAGATAAGACTAAAAGTGAGCTTAAAGGGTTAAAGTGGACTTGTCGAGATCAGGAAACTACGATAAGTCCATTCTTCATTGAAGAGCGAGCGTAGCGAGACCGAAATTTTTTGGTTTTTTTTTGCCACTTGTTGTACGACAACACATATTTAATTGAAAAGCGAGCTTGATAATTGTAAGATTTTGAACTGGTATAATTGTTTTTTTATTAAAGATGGGGGTGGCATATCAGAATACACCTAGTGCTAGTATGTAAAGGAGGGCCCTCGCAGTCTGCCGCCTTCAACCATAGTCAGTGGCCTAATACCTTGGTGGTTCTTGACATTACTACGTAATCAAGATAGTATGTAGTTATCTGATCAGATGACAATGCCCCGATGTTGCAACAAAGGCAGCCACTATTGCAAATGGTTCTTATATCAGGTAGTATGGTATCGTTCGATTTGCACGGTATTTCGTGAGTCCCACGACCACTGCAGGCTTTGGCCCTCTAGAGGGGGGCCCCGTCATCTTGCTGAAACTCTTTGAGGCGCGGGTGGAACACTACGCGCCGTCGACTCGGGCATGGACCATGGTCGGACAGCTTGTTACCCATTACTCGCTGCCCGCATGCGCGCACCTACGGTGGTCGGAGATCGTCTGAAGACGTCCGTCGCCGTAGGCGTCTACCACTGCGGCTGGGATGGAGGGAGGACGCTGTTTTCACCCTCACGCAGCCCGCCTCCTCCTTCGCGAGCATGACTGCTTCGCAGAAAGAGGCGTCCGCTTCCCACTCCGTCTCACCCCGCAACATGGCCTCGAGCAATGCTGGGCGCGAGAAGTCTCCGCCTGTCGCCGTCGTCCTCACATGACGGTGCTCTGCCCAAGCGGGGCAGTCCTGCACCGTATGCTCCACCATGTCCTCCGGTCGATCCTCACAGTGGTGATACCCAGGCGTTTCTTCCCTCCTTATTAGACACAGGTACCTCCCGAAACTTCCGTGTCCGGTGAGGACCTGCGTCATGCGGTAGGTAAGGACGCCGTGACGCCGATTTCGGCGTGCCCGGACCTCGATTGCGTCAGTTGCTCCCTCCATACTGCCCTAATATGTAACAAACTTACAACAAACATATGAATGTTGTTAATGGTAAGTTACTTAGATTTTCGTAGGATTTTTATATGACCTAGGAAGACTTTTTTATTTCTTTAGTCACTTTATTCGCACGAAGATAAGAACGTGGAGCGGCTTGCGCCGCCCCGAGCAGCCTGCCGCCTCGAGCCATGGCCCTTTTGGCCTAAAGGTAAATACACCACTAGCTAAGCTTGAGCTAAGACTGTTTGCTCTATAGATTTGAGCCTTACATTCGTCAGTAAGTTGCTAACTCCGCGGTCCGAGACATGCGGCGCGGTCGCACAGCTGCCACTCCGAATTTGTTGTCTTAGTACTTAACATATATCTCTTTATCAACTTTGAGCCATAACATACATATCGTCGCACAAACTAATAAATCGTCTACTTGCACATGAAACGTAATAAGCCCAGTTTGTGTTATGTTTGAACGTCTCTGTCTCTGTTGATGTTTGAATGTCTCTGTTGATGAGGATATCGAAAGACAGACTCGTTTTTCTATGGGTACGAATTACGTAGTACGTGAAATAAATCCTACCTATCCTACCTACTGTTAGACTCTTACCGACTAAAATCCACGGTGTCCTTCAATAGCCCTTTACGTTCCGGGATCACGGTAATTAGTAAGTCTCGCGACCAACTGTGTTATACTAGTACATTTCGTTCAAAATGCATTTATCATGTTTTACCAGTAAGCAGCTAATGCATAATTTCTGATAATCTCTGACGATCACATTTCACAGCTTCCTAAAAAGTTTGTGAAACTAATTAAAGTATCCAAAAACTTCTCGTATAATTATAAGTTTCATCTGCATTTGGAAACAAGTCAAGTGCGGGTCGGGGAGTAGGGTGCGGGGTGCGGGGTGCAGGGTGCTAGTCGATGCTATTGAACTAATGATCAATTAAAATTTTTGGACCGCGGTGACTCCAATTTTTCAAAAACGATCTTATCAATTCATTGTTTATGGCATAGCTATGCGTATAACGAAACCATCAGCTGAGCAAAGTTAATCATATTATTTCGTTTAGCGGTAACAGTCGGTGGTGCGGCCTGTTGTATTTGCCACTCAGTTAATTGTGAGAGCTGAGTGCGAGCGGAGCGAGTAGACGCAAACGCTTAGAACAGCGAGCATCGCTGCCGCATTAAAACTACCTTTGAGTTAAGTATTCGTTTTGCTTGCGGCTCACCTGGGCGCTGGGCACGGGAAGCGGAACCATCCGTAATTTAATTTGCTTTATTGTTTTTTTTTTATTAATGTTCGACGGACCGCGGACAATCGCCCTCTCGTACATTGAAGAGCAAGATCTTTGCGATTACTTGACACGTCAGTATGGAACATTGGAACAGAACAATTTTATAAAGAAGTACCAGGTTACTTTCAGAAAAACATGTAAATAAAATGATCAGTATGCCTACACTAACAGAGAGAAACAACTAAATCAGACGGACCATAAGTTATCGGAAAAATAAACAAAGTGAAGTCACAACCAATGTAATAGTGTAGCTAATGTCTCGGAAAGAATGTACGATTGTACGTGTGTCGATTAGATTGTTGTGTATAATGAGCAAGCAGCGGCACATCCATAACACGAGACATTATCGTAATTAGATCGGTCGCCCCCCGCGCCCGCACCACTCTCCCCCGCGCCTGCACGCCGCCGCGCGGCGCTGGTGAGCTGGCGGTGCTCGCGGTGCTCGTCCAGTAGTGCAGGCGATGCGTGATGTGTGCTCAGACAATGTCGGCGGGCTGGCGTTAGGGGAGGTCGCGCTATGGCTGATGAAACCACCTTTTTATGCATGCAGGGCCGTCTCGCGGCCTCGGATATTGGCTCGTAAATCAGCTCCGTAAAGTCTCAGCTGCGAGGTCGGGCAGCAGGATCGCGGGCCGCCGCGTGAATAAGTAACACCGGGGAGCGGTCGGTGGCGCAACGCACTAATTAATTTATGAGCGGCGTGGAGCACCGAATAAATAATAAATATTTCAACAGTTCATATTTCATGAAAATTGCGACGTAAACGACCGTTTTTAACGCAGTAATGTTATCTAAAGAAAGTGGAATAAAAACACGTTAACAACGAGGCCGCGTGCACGAGTGCGCGCGTTTGCTCTCACACACTTAAAAAATCTCTTCTTGGCCCTATACATATACATAAAGCAGGTGATACCGACTCTGTCAACAACTATAGGCCTATCTCAATACTCACATCATTGTCAAATATTAGAGCGAGTTATAAATTCTAGGCTTATAAATTACCTCGAAACTAATGCACTCCTTTCTTCATCACAATATGGTTTCAGAGCAGGCAAATCTAATTCATGCTGTGCATAACTTCACCACATTTACAGTTAAGAGGATAGATGCAAAGAAGAAATGTCTTTCAATTTTCTTTGACCTTGCTATGTATCTCCAACCTCTTAAACAAACTCAACAGCATGGGTATTCGGGGGAAACAGCTTTATCTTTTTGCCGATTATTTATCAGTGAGTTCACGAGTGATCATTTCAAGATAACGCATGAGGTGCCGCAAGGGAGTAGGGAGGGATTTGAATGAAATTTGTTACACAGATAGTTAATAACTTGGATTAACATTTTTTAGATAGTTTTAATTCCAATTTATTGTTCCTGTACGATAATTTACGCGTGTAGCGGACGATGCCGCTGGAAACAGCTAGTTTAAATATAATGCTAAGTTTTCGTAAGGGGTAAATTATATTCAACTACGGAACCTTTCGTTGTGCGTAGTCCGACACGTACTTAGCCAATTTTTCTATAAGTAGACCATTGATATTTACTCCAGTTTGCTTATTCTGTGGCCTACATCAATCACTTTCGTTCTCTGTCGGATCACTTCATTACGAATTCGATTCTGCAGAGAAACGCCAAGCATAGCCTTAGCTCGCTGGGTGACTTTAAATTTGTGGACCAGCTGTATCGTGAGTGTCCACGTCTCGGCTCCGTAAGTTATAACCAACAGGTAGGAGGCAGTGATCGAAGACCTTTGTCTTTAGGTTCTGTGAGATAGGTGACGAGAAGACCTGACGAAGCTTACCAAACGCCGTCCAACCCAGCTGATGTCGAAGTTGTTCTTACCAAACTGCAAGGTTTGCCTCAGGTGCACATATTCTGGAACAACCTCAAGAGCTACGTTTATCGAGCGATCTATCTACTTCATAGTGTAAGTAAGCGCGATAAGTCGCGGCGCACATACATTTAAAGTTAAGTTAGTTTTCAATATAACGCACATGTTAGACGAGAGATCGCCCACGACACATATTTTGTTCAGAGATATACGACAAATGATAGAGCACACAAGTATATAATAGCAACCGTGCTCGTCTGTCACATATACTCGTATCTTAGAGAAAAAATGATGGATAGTGCGACCTGTGGGATAGAGTGCTGCGGAGAGCCGACTGCGGCGCGACAGCTGTTACTGTTGTTGTTGAAGCGTTCATGAAACGCAGAAAGCATGGAACAATAGCCTCGTTGCGACGAATACTTACAAAGTGGACTACCGTCTGCGCCGCTGACGCCGGCCACTTCTTAGCTAAAGTTTCCACAATGCCGCTAGGAACAGCACTAATGAAGCGTAACGCACCAAAAATACGTAATGTAGAAGTTGATAATTGAATCCAATCCCGGCCCATTGTTCACGCACCGGCCGACTGCCCCCCCCCCCGGGTACCCGCGGCCCTCGCCCCCTCCCACCGCTCTGCCGCTCCCCCGCTCTCCCCGCGCATTTTGATAAGTCAAGCTGACAGCTTTTATCACCTCTTTACCTTACTGTACATTTATTTTGTATAGCCATTTTTATTCTTGGAGTGATAAATTTCTAGCTAACGACTACCGCAAAACATTGCTTTTTTATTGTGAACTAGCACTCCGCCCGCGACTTCGTCAGCGCGTGTTTCTAACTTCGAACTCAAAATATTAGTGTAGACAAACTGATTTTTCGATGTTCGCCCGCTAGGTTTATTTTTTAAATATAGATAATTACGCATCCTTCATTCGATTGGGAAACTATTTATGCCAAGTTTTGAGTTTATCGAAGCAAGCAGTAAAATCCTTCCCTTAAAACTGAATCACCCCTTTTCTCCACTGAAGGGGGTGGTTTCCGAAAAACTCAAAAATACGTGTTTGATTATTTTTGATCTATTTTCTATAGACTGAGTTTCGACTTCATCAGTTAGCGCGTAATAATTTTCCCATACAAACTTTAACATCGTCTAGATTACCAATAGAGGGTAGTTTTAAAAAACTAATAATGCCCATCTTTTTTATTTGCTTACGTTCGTATTCCTGCCAAGTTTCAAATTTATAAACCCAAGGCATAAGATTTTACAAACAAAGGCTTTCACCCTCTTTTCACCCCCTCAGAGGTGGATTTTCGCAAAATCCCTTCTTAATTATCACCTACATAATTAACGGCAACTACCATCCAAAAGTCAGCTTTCTACCTTTAGCGTTTAATATCCTTACCTTAAAACTTGAATACCCCTTTTCATCAACTTGGGGGGTGATTTTCGAAAAATCCAAAGACACGTGTTTGATTATTTTTGATCTTATTTCTATATACTGAGTTTCAAATTCATCGGTTAACGCGTTATGATTTTCCCATACAAACTTTAACATCGTCTAGATTACCAATAGAGGGTAGTTTTAAAAAACTATTAATGCCCATCTTTTTTATTTACTTATACTCATATTCCTACTAAGTTTCAAATGTATAAACCCAAGGAATAAGATTTTTCATACAACAGTTTTCACCCCTTTTCACCCCCTTAGAGGAGGATGTTCGCAAAATCCCGTCTTATTGCTCCCCTACACGGTAGACTGCAACTGCTGTCCAAAATTCAAGTTAGTGCGTTTAGCGGTTTCGGCTGTATCCTGTTCTTTTATATATATAGATGATTTGTGGCATACGACCACGGCTTGTTCTTGTTTTATACTTTTCAGTGCGCGATTTTTTCGTAGTCGGGTTTTAGTTATTTTTAACTTGGTCAATAAGTTATACGAGTATGTGGCATGTTCACAGGTCGGAAGACCATCTGCGTTATTTGATTTTGAGCCTGATAATAAAACGAAAAATGTCGACTATCACAACGTGCTTCACTGAACAGTGCAACCCATGCACCAAAATACATGGGCAATAAAGAATTTTCATTTTTGATTGTTTTTTTGTTTTTAATTATGTTTGTTATTTTAATAAAAAATGGAAAATCTGCTCATTTTTGCCTCGAAGGCGGAACAAAGTTCGCCGGGTCAGTTAGTAAATAAATAAAATAAAATATGTTTATTGTCAGGCTAAGCCCCCCCACTATGTTTGGGTGTGTAAAATAACTCAAGGTTATAGTGCATATAATGAAGTTAAATGAGAAAATATCTCAATTAAGTAGGCTACAAATAGCTTTACGAGTAGACCAACTTACCAAGACATTGTTTTGAGGAAAAGATGTTGTGCGAGAACGGAAAGCATATTAGTTTCCTGAGCATTATGTATCGGAGTAGATTGTATTAGTTTCCTGAGCATTATGTATCGGAGTAGATTGTATTAGTTTCCTGAGCATTATGTATCGGAGTTTTAAACTGCAAATGTAGGTTTGTTTTTTTATAATTCAACCCAGACTACGGAACCCTTCGCTTTGTGCGTTCCGACACGCTCTTGGCCGTTTATAGGGTTTAGTAACTCAGAAAAAAAAAGGCACTAATAGACTCACTTTGCTGTCCGTTCGTCTGAAAGAAAAAGTCTAAGTACTAACAAAGTCACCGACTTCCGAAAGAAAAGTTATTTTGCACTTTTTTGTTTGTTTCAGAATTCAGTTTTTTTTTATTTTCAAATAAGTCATTCATTTAATCGTGCAATTTCTATCGCACTTTTCAAATTTATAGTTTGTATATAATTATAGTAATATAGAATAAATGGCACAACAATTTATTATTTAATTTAATTTACAAGCTACATTTAAAAACTAAAATTAAAAGTATAATATTTACGAAAATGATTAAATTAAAACTAAAATTAAAAATTTATAGGGCATCGAAAAATTCGTCCACATCGCTGTCAATGGGGAAAGTGCCCAGAATGCTGGCAGCATTGCCGTTCTATTTGCCATTCAAATAGAATTTAAAAAATTTGACAGCAAAATAGTAAGTAAAAAATAACTTGAATTTTGATTTGTTTTTGAATTCGCTTTATTTTTTTTGCACATGATGAACTTCTTAATTATTAAAGAATTTTGAAGCAAAACAATTTCAATCACCCAACTTCCGAGCACGCCGCAATCGCGGCGGTAAGACCCCTCTTTGAGGAGTGGCTGGATAGGCGTCACGGCGTCCTTACCTACCGCATGACGCAGGTCCTCACTGGACACGGAAGTCTCGGGAGGTTCCTGTGTCTGATGGGGAAGGAAGAAACGCCTGGGTGTCACCACTGCGAGGATCGTCCGGAGGGCACGGTCGAGCATACGGTGCAGGACTGCCCCGCTTGGGCAGAGCAAGCCGCCGCCGCCGCCGTGTCCTCACGACGGCGATAGGCGAAGACCTCTCACGCCCGGCATTGGTCGAGGCCATGCTGTGGTGCCACGCAGTGGTAGACGCCCACGGTGTCGGACGTCGCCAGACGATCTCCGGCCACCGTAGGCGCGGGCATGCGGGCAGCGAGTAATGGGCAACTCGCTGTCCGACCATGGATCATGCCCGGGTCGACGGCGCGTTGTGTTCCACGCGCGCCGCAAAGAATGTCAGCATAGTGACGGGGCCTGTAGAGGGCCAAAGCCTGCCGGGGTCGCGGGACTAACGAATTACCGTGACCCCGGTACGTAAAAGGCTAGTGAAGGACACCGTGGATTTTAGTCAGTACGAGTCTGACAGTCCCTCCCACCCTGCCCTGGGTGGGAGGACTCATTTGATGATTTTACCACGAAAAAAAAAACACCCAACTTCCAACCCTTGTTTCGGGATGGCAGTCATCAAGTGCGTCTTCCCGTCTCTTATGGAGCGGATCCTGGCTCCTTCGGTTGCCCTTCGCTTTTCATGGCCACGGCATTCTGTTGAGGCCCGCCGCCCTAAGGATATATTGAATATAAAGATAGTTATTTGTTTCTTTTTCAAATGCGTTATTATATTCTACATTTTTTTTAAACGTTACCCCACATTAGGATTTTCTCCTGTGTCGTGAGTGCGTTTACAAACATATAAACTCACATACACAAACGCCCAGACCCGGAACAACTACTTGTAGATCATACAAATATTTGCTCCGTGCGAGAATCGAACCCGCGAAACACAGCGCAGCAGTCCAATCGCTCAGTCACTGCGCTAACAGTGCCGTCAAATTTAATTTTATACATTGCTCAATTTTCCAAAACGGAACCTATTTTTTTTTTATTTTTATGAAAATGGTTATTTATCAATATGCTGTACCACAGCGCATAGATCGTGTTATAATTATAAACACTACCCTGTTCTGAAGTAATAAAGTTGTGCAGACGCAGTGGACGCCAGCAGTAGGGTACAGGAATACATTGCCTCCGAGCTGTCCGCTGTGCTCTGTAGCGGCGCGCAGACACCGCGCAGAGCACTCGTGTCTCTAAAATAGAGCAATCGATGAAGCGAATGCCGAATACAACGAAACCGCATATCACTGCCGACGATTTGATACTCACAAAAAGTCCGGATCCGCCAGATAAAAACCGATCATTCCCCGTTTGCAGAGCAATGTCTGCGGTTTAAGGTTTTCTATCTGTCCATGAGAATTTCATTTGACGAAAGAGTTTTCATGTAAATATGTTTTAAAGCACATGTTTCGTTTGTGACTATAACAAGCCTTGGGTGGAAACAGTAACCTAACATTTTTGACGGGTGACTGGAAATCCTAACTTCTTAACTAATATTATAAATATGAAAGTAAGTTTGTTTGTTACCTTTTCAAGTTATCATCCTGAACTCTTGAATTTTTTTCTTATACGTTGTCAGCTGTCGTCAAAAACAACAATAAAGTTCATATAGACGGCGTCACATGTACGATCCGAATTTATTGTTAAATTCTAAATTAACGTGAGCGAAACGTGATTTTTAAATACATAAAGCTCGCAACCATTTTATGGTTGGAGAACTCATCAAACGATTCCTCCTGCTCTGCTCTCCACTGACTAAAACCTACTCTATTCCTTCAATAGCCCTTTGCATTCCAGGACCATAGTAACCCCTTGAGACAATTCCGCAACCCTTGAAGACATTTGGCGGCAGTAGTGCTAACAGCACAAGTGCGCGTGGAATCATTCGGGCTGGGTCCTTGATTGAACAGTGAGCTATTGCCCATTGCTCAAGCTACGGTGGCTGCACATCAACTTGCGACCGCCGGCGCCGGCGCCCAGGACGTCTCCCACCTGCGTAAGGCGAGAAGGGTGTCGTCACTCACAAGGTCTTCTAAGAATTAGCGCGACCGATTCCAGTAGCAGTAGAAACATTGCTATAGAGGTTCAGATCAACACGAGTATTCCGCTCGTTGTTATTAAAGGGCGGACGTAGCGGAGCTCCCAGCAGCAGTCCGCCTCCGAAGAGCGCTCGTCCGACCGCCGGCCGAACACTGGCAGGCGCTTGCCGTGCTAACAGTGCTAACGTGCGGAGCAGCATCAACATTTTATTAGTTGGCGGTGCGCCAGCCGCTGCGGAATTAACAAATTATACCGTGTGCTATGTGGCGGTACTCGTCCGTCCCGGGAAGAGGCGCCCGGAGAGTGTCCCCTCTTAAATGAAAATACAATTACCTGGAATAAACCTTGCTTTTCCGGGACATTTCTTTTTATTCATTCAGCGGTGACTATTCTGGCGGGCGTACGGTGGTCATGCGACATGGCGACGGCCCGGTGTCGCCATAGCGACGGACAAGTATCAGGAAGGCTTCATTGCGGCTTCGGTGATCCATCAAAAATTAACTTATTACCCATTGTTACCCAAGGGGTGAAACAAACTTATTTAGTCCGGAGGTGGGGTTTGGGCTTTAACCCTAGGCAAGCACTATGCTTTTTGTCAGCTTACTCCCGGGCCATGTTGTCGTGAAGGCTTGACACACAACAATAATTCCTGGTACACTATACAAATAAGTGCCTCCACATCAATAAATTATGAAATTGTACAGTCATCATAAATAAATATAGTAGTGCGTGTAGCATGTCGACAGGCTGCGGACGGCGGGCGGCGGCGGGCGGCGGCGGGCGACGCGCATTGTGCGAGGGGCGAGCTAATCCCGTCACAATGACACAATGGTCGCTGATCAAACACGCCGCGCTACAGCCAGTTGTTAGCAGTAGTCACCGCGGCAGCTTTCGTTCTCTGCTTTCAGTTCCACACCCAGCCCCCAACCGCGCGACTCTAAAGCAAACCAAGCGCTTAGTGTTTCTTTGGAACTAAGTAAACTTGAATAAATTACTAAATAAGGCGTTCTCATAACTTTAATGTAATCTAGCTCATGCCCGCGTGAAGTAAGTTAATCGTCTCACGAGAACGTCATACTAGTCTGATCAAAGAGGATGTTCGTTGTATGAAGACTTCCTCCGGCACTGGGCATATGATGAAAGTAGGTGATACATATTATAAATGCACTATTGTGCATCTATCCAACATTTTTTTGCCGAGAATTTAGGTATTTTTTACAAAAACATAATTTCTTTTAAGTCTCTGCGTAAAATTCCTCAGCCTCAAATACTTTCTGTATAATATGTATAAATGTATTAGTTAGAATAGGTAAGAATAAAAATCCAACAAATTTTCGATTTCAGTGTCACTCCAAATTAACTTTTTACATTTCGCGCTCTAACATCTTTTTTTTTTTATCGTGGTAAAATCATCAAATGAGTCCTCCCACCCAGGGCAGGGCGGGAGGGACTGTCAGACTTGTACTGACTAAAATCCACGGTGTCCTTCACTAGCCCTTTACGTACCGGGGTCACGGTAATGGGAAAGTCACGCGACCCCGGCAGGCTATGGCCCTCTACAGGCCCCGTCACTATGCTGACACTCCTTGAGGCGCGCGTGGAACACAACGCGCCGTCGACCCGGGCATGGTCCATGGTCGGACAGCGAGTCGCCCATTACTCGCCGCCCGCATGCCCGCGCCTACGGTGGCCGGAGATCGTCTTGCGACGTCCGACGCCGTGGGCGTCTACCACTGCGGCTGGGGTAATAAAATAAAATAAATAGAAAAGAATCCTTCGCAGAAGGAGGCGACCGCTTCCCACTCCGTCTCGCCCCGCAGCATGGCCTCGACCAGTGCCGGGCGCGAGCGGTCTCCGCCTATCGCCGTCGTGAGGACACGGCGGTGCTCTGCCCAAGCGGGGCAGTCCTGCACCGTATGCTACACCGTGTCCTCCGGACGATCCAGTTCGCTCTATAGATTAAGCGCTTTTTTTGTCGTGGTAACATCATCAAATGAGTCGTAACGCCCAGGGCGGGACGGGAATGACTGTCATACTGGTAGTGACTACAATCCACGGTGTTCCTTCAAAAGCAATTAACGTTCCAAGTTCACGGTAACCTGATAAAACAGGCTCTGACCCTCCGAGGCACCCGCGACGACGCGAGCCCCGCACGCGCGAGCATGCCCCGCACTTCTCTGTCCATAATTGGCCCGCGTATTATAGTACAGCGTAGTGTGTTCACAGTAACTGTTGTCACGCCGAACACGTAGGTGGAACGTTCGTGGTTACTTATTGTTGATGTGCTTCGGTAAAATTCCTATCTCAATTATATACATACCATTAAATAAACGGTATACGTCGTGTTAGTAAATATTAATGAACAGACACTTGTACGTTATTTTGAATGTAACTTAAACACAGTTGCGGTGCGGCATCGACTCAGCGCAATCCTGGTGCGGCGCGGCAGCGGCTCAGCGCAGCCCCGGCTGCTCCTCCGCCGCATCGTGTCGCTCGATTCGAGGGAGGCGCTTTGAATAGCGAACAGTATTATCTCGCGTGTATGTGTCACGTAACCTCACGTGCTACAGATAACGTTCCCAGAATGTTTATAGCGAGTATCATGTTTCAAAGGATGGTAGGTCGCTAAATCAAAACATTTTGGTGGAATTTTCAATATCGTTTGAGTCATGTTTCGTGTTTTATTTTGTGGATGGATAGTCTATATATAGTCTATAGCCATTTAGACGAAGGATGTTGACGGCTGTGCTCAGCCATCGTACTAAGTCCAGTCGTAGCCGTCCATCGAGACGCTTCAGACGTGAGGAACACCATCAGCAGTACCGACGTCGCCTCCGATACTTGTTACTTACAAATTGTTTACTTTTACTACTTCGCCCCATTTGAGAGCACATCAAGAGTAGGTACTTGAAAAGTCGAAAGCTTCCGTCAGAGCGCGGATCTGACGATTCTGTCAAGAGCCACTCTACTCGCCCACTCGCTCATCTACTCGCCTGTCCACTACGCCTTTGACGATTTGTGAACGGATTGGCTTTATGACTGAATAATATCTAGCGAACACATTCAGTCGGTCAGACGTATCGAAATCTATTCTACATTACATCTAAGTTTGTTTGTCTGGGCATGATTTTCATTATCATCATTAAAGACGATCTATTCCGTCAGATCTAAATAAATACCTTAAATGAAACACTATGTGTGTGACAGTGGGTGTGGCTGTAAGTATGACTGTAAGTGTATGTGAATAAATAAATAAATATTTCACAACTATCACACAACGCCATCTAGTCCCAAGCTAAGCAGAGCTTGTGTTATGGGTACTAGATAACTGATAAACATACTTATATATTTCTAAATACATACATATTATAGATAAATTGCAACCAGACACAGAACAAATGATCGTGCTCATCATACAAACATTTGTCCTGGGTGGGAATCGAACCCACAACCTCCGGCATAGCAGTCAGGGTCACTAACCACTAGACCAACAGGCCTGTCATGAATGAAAGTCTAAGCTGTAGATGTGAATTAAGCGAACATGAGTGTGAGGGTGTGTGTACGTGTATCAAGGTCAAATGGTCATTTAGATTGTGTGGAGTGTGGCTAAATAATTCAAATTCCTTTGAATTATTTAGCAAACTATTTCACGCACAGATTTGGTTTGTTCGCGGTCGAGATCAAAAACCCTGTGCATTAACACATTCTTTTCATTCTTTTTTAAATGAGACAACAGAGTATCAGTGGCGTAGTAATGTTTCATTTCTGCTATAGCAGCAGCCACAGAAATCTTAATAATATGCCTTATTATTAAGATTTCTGTGGCAGCAGCCTTTGACTGTGCGGGCTGCGGGCTGTGGGCTGCGGGCTGCGGGCTGCGGGCTGCGGCACGTGACATGGCAGTGGGAGCCGTTAGGACTACAATATTCTATACTCGTATCTGCGGAGCGGAGTCACGGGCGTAACTTGATATTCCATGAAACAATGTGCGCCCGTCGTCATTGTGATTGATCCCGCCACCCACACACGCGTACGACCGTTTAGCACGCGAATAAACAAACACAAACGGGCCTGAATTATTTAAATGTTCGGTGTCGGAGATCAGACACAAAGCCTTCGCAGGTGAGCCGTGAAACTCGCTCATCCGTGTAAAGAAAACAGCTGTGTGTCGCAGCTACCTGCGCCGCCCGCCTCCCGCTGCGAGCGCTGCCTCGCTCCCGGCGCCGCCCGCGCCCGCGACGTATCTGTCCCCGCCTTCCACTAAACTCAAACAAACACTCTAATTTATATCCTGAACGTAGATTTTGGAATTTGCTTGTTACTATCAGCATTACAAATTAAGATTTCAGGGTTTAATTTTAGGGTTCCGTACGAATTAAATAACGAAACCCTTATAAGATCACTGGTGTGTCCGTCTGTCCGCCCTTGACAGTTAATTTTCTCTGAACCTACTTGACCGATTAGTTTAGTGGTAGTGTTGTCTTTCTGCGAAAGATATACTGGGGGGAACTCTTGGTCCGCCAATATCGGGTGCGAGAGCGGTTGCATCCGTAGATAGCTGCCTAGTTGGGTAAAAGATTTTTTTGTTTAACCTTAATTATAGCTCTTTGGGCTCTCTCCAAAGTAGTCTCTCAAAAGTAGGTTCTCAGTTCGACCTG
Organism: Agrotis puta; assembly: GCA_943136025.2. Taxonomy (NCBI): domain Eukaryota; kingdom Metazoa; phylum Arthropoda; class Insecta; order Lepidoptera; family Noctuidae; genus Agrotis; species Agrotis puta. Next base: position 19,555,993 of record OW964171.2, read on the forward strand.
TATGTTTGTTTGACCACGATTATCTCGCTTTTTGCCGAACCGATTTTGAAACAGTTTTCAGAAATGTGTTTGCTACAATGTTGGAAAATCCTACTAATGATATAAACGTGAAAGTTCCTTTGGATGGATGTTTGTTACTCCTTCATACAAAATTTGTAACACAGATACTTTATAACCTGGATTAACACATAGGATAGTTTTATCCCGATTTTATGTTCCCGTAAGATCATTTTCAATTGGTAGCGGGCGGTGCCGCTGGCAACAGCTAGCGTTCTAGTATATCACAATAATGGATATCCCGTGATGTTGCCCGCATGGATCTTTTTGTTTACTTAGATTGTAGATTTTTAGACGCCGATTATACGAAGAGTTTTGTTTGTTTTTGAAGTCGGTTCCTTGTTTTACAAGAAGTTTTTTTTTAATATTAAATTGTTTCGGTCATTTTCTTTTCGTTCAATTTATAAGGCGCGCCTAGCGTGATATCTGAATACGGTTAATTTTGTTCCTGAACAATATTCCATTCTGAAATTAACACGTCAATGAGAAGGGACAGAACAATATTTTAAGGACAACATTACTAAAACTACGTTACTAGCAAAGTCCGCAGTCTCATTAGACAGCACATTACGAGCAAACATCATGAAAAAATCTAATAAAGCGCTTCTCTTCTCCGGCAATCCATTTACAGAGGTACGCGGTAATTGAATTGGTATGTTATCGTCGTGGCCGCCCGGAGTGACGGCGGTCCGGAGGCCGGCGGCATGGCGCGCAAGCTTCAGGAACTTCAATAAGTAACACTCCCACGGCGAATGTCATCCACGTCGCTTCACGTGCCTCCGCCGACAAAGTTCAATAGAAACCCGCGCGTGAAAGTAATTATTCGTACGTCGCTGACGAAACTACAGTTAAACTCAGTTGGTGTGGCGCGGGGAGATTCTAATCGATACGTGGAAAAATTGCAATAGACAATACTAATAACTGAAAAGATAATTTTTTTAGTTTTTGCATAGAATTAATTTATCGCTTATTATATCCATTCTATCAAGTGGGGTATCCCACTTGATAGAATGTGAGAGATTAAAAAATTATTAAAAAAACAAAAAACCCGACTGCCTGAAAAAATGTGAAATAGCTGGAAAGATGAAAACAACGTACGAAATATTTTTTTTGGTTTTTAAGCGATCGTAGTGGACAATTTCATTCACTGAAGGATAAATTTAAAGAAATAAATATAATGACAGTTGCATCTCAATATGTGTATGAAAATTTGATTTTTGTTAAAAAGAATATTAATCTTTACACAAAATATAGCGATATTCATAGCATAAATACAAGAAACAAGGACATGCTAAAAGTGCCCGCGAGTAGACTCCATAAAATTAGTAATTCATTTAAATGCCAAAGTGTACGTTTCTACAACAAACTCCCAAACCGTGTTAAAGAACTAAGCCTAAACAAATTTAAATCAGTTATTAAACAGCAACTATGTAAAAAAAGTTACTATAAAATCAAAGAATACCTTGATGACAAAATGGCCTGGGAGTAAGCTGCCCCAATGCACCCTCAAGCTTCAATTTTTTTTGTTTTAGATTGGATGTATCTGTTTTTTAATTCTCTGAAAATGTGAGGAATATGTGGTTAAAAAGGTCGTTAAGCTCCTTACGTACTGAGTTGAGCTTCCTTTCTCTGCCTCCTGCTTGCACTGACTGAACAGGTCCACTAAAAGTTTTCTTTGCAGTTCTTTCTTAAAAAGACCATCTCAGGCGAGAACCTACATGGTCCTCACAGGTGTTGACGAAACAATTTTCCGATTGTTAGATCATTATTTATTCATTTTTTTTTTTTACTATATTTTTTTTGTTTTTTATTATACAATCTGACATGTACGAATTTATTTATTTTTTACAATCTGACATGTATGATTTTTTTTTATGTTTATACAAACTGACATAATTATTATTATTATTTTTTCATATATATATATATATATACATTTTTATTTCTATTCTTTGTGAATGCGAGGACCCATGCGAGTCAAGCTGGTTTTTTTTTATAATCATTGTGATTGTCTGACAGTTTGAGTAACTTAAGCGGCCTACACAAGTGTCCTTTCTTTGGTATTGTTCGTCGTGTCGTTGAGCTCCTTGAGTTATGAGTCGAGCTACACGATAACTGACAAATGCTTGCACTGACTGGACAGGTCCACTCGAATTTGTGTGGTTCTTTCTTCAAAAGACCATTTCAGACACTGTCCTGCATGGTCCTCGTATAGCCTGATTTACATATAATGTCTGGACTTCAAAAGAGACTGCGACCTCTGAGTTTGTTTCGGCTGTTTCTTCTCAGAGTAGTCAGGTACGAAACACCGGCCCCTTCTAGTTTTATAAAAAGACGTGTAAAAGTGTTGATATAACCTACTTGCATAAATAAACATCATTTCATCATTTCATTTCATTTCATCATCATTTCATTTCATTTCATTTCATTTCATTTCATTTCATTTCATTTCATTTCAATTGTCACAAACGCAGTCGGAGGCATCAAATGTTCACATGACGACAATGATGTTGAGTTAACTACTGCCGAGTCATCGTGTACACTGTGTCTGATGCCTCCGACTGCTTTTGTGACAATTGTCCACTACGATCGCTTAAAAACCAAAAAAAATATTTCGTACCTTGTTTTTATCTTTCCAGTTATTTCACATTTTTTCAGGCAGTCGGGTTTTTTGTTTTTTTAATAATTTTTTTATTTTACTATTTTTAGTTTTTGCATAGAATGAATTTATCGCTTACGGGAATTTCATTGTTAGTTATTAAAATTGTGAAATTCTCGTAATCGTTGAAAACTCAAACGTTCGCTAGATGGCTGCCTCCCTGCGTTAGCGGGATGGCAGAGCCAAATAGGAAGATCCAAATACACAACAACTAAACATAAGCCCGAAGGCATTAATGAGTTTAATGGGAGTTTTAGCCAGATAAACTGTTACCGCCTTCACCGCGTGGAGCTACTCCCAGATTATGTTATTAATACTGCTGCGCACACGCCGCACACTTGTTGTCAGTTGCCCAGGGTATATAAATGTTGTCTGCTCACACACAGGGACAACAACAAAGAGCTCGGCAATATTGGTATATTTATCTTAGGTTTTTGTTTTAAAATATTTTGTTGTTTTTAGCATTCATCACTCCAAATTACATTGAAACATATAAGTTATATATATTTTGGTAAACCATTTTTATAATCCTTTATTTCGATACCCCACTTGATAGAATGCGAGAGATTTATAAAAATATTTTTAGTTCGGAACCCTTTGCACGCGAGTTCGACTCGCACTTGGCCAGTTTTATGTACCCAGTGACATTCTCACGTTTAAGACGAATCTAACGACACCTCTCAAGTTAAAATCCATCAAGCCGTTTAGGCTGCAGAACGTGCCAAAGAAATATACCCACATACATACACTCGAAAAACATAACCCTCCTTCTGGCGCAGTCGGGTAAAAATTATAAATGAACGTCTTGCACTTCATGAAGTGCAACACTTTATTACACACTGCAAGATTGCAAAGCTTTTTCTTCGAGCGAGATCGGTCTGTAGTTTTCCACACTGTTTCGAGGTCTTTTTTACCCGACTGCGCCAGAAGGAGGGTTTTTTGAGTGTATGTATGTATGTATGTATGTGGGTATATTTCTTTGGCACGCTCTGCAGCCTAAACGGCTAGATGGATTTTAACTTGAGAGGTGTCGTTAGATTCGTCTTAAACGTGAGAGTGTCAGTGGGTAAATAAAACTGACCAAGTGCGAGTCGAACTCGCGTGCAAAGGGTTCCGAACTAAAAATCACTACATAGTATAAAACAAAGTCGCTTTCTCTGTCCCTATGTCCCTTTGTATGCTTAAATCTTTGAAACTACGAATACTAAACTACAATGAATTTTGATGCGGTTTTTTTTAATAGATAGAGTGATTCAAGAGGAAGGTTTATATGTATAATAACATCCATTAAATAGTGGAGAAGTACTGCTATTTTTGAGGTTTCTAATGTGATGTCGTAAATAATTACATTTTTTCCGCTTACATTGCAAACGCAGGCTGAACCCTACGAGTTTTATCAAAATAATGTACTAAGTATTGTACACATTGAAAAGGTCTACAGAAAAGTCCGTGATGGTATATGTCTATCTCTTATGGATAACCCACAATAACTTATTTTTTGTCATTTATTTTTTACGACAAATAATGGCTAATTTTTGAAGCGATTTTAACCAATACAGCATTAATCCTTAACCAGTTAAATACCTTAAATACATTGTTCATTTAATATAGATCTATATGGCCCTTAACACCGTATGATTTAAGTGAATATTTTCGAAGATATTACAGATTTAAAAATTGCGGGACGTAGCGTTTGCGGCGGTACCGGCCGGCCGCCCGGTGCGGCAAGAGCGTGCAACGTTGTTTATAAAGACATTCTGTAATATGTTGTAAAAATAAAATAAATAGTTAAAAATGTAAAAAGTAAATAAGTAAAAATGTAGTGTATGAATTTAGATATTCCAAAGATAGCAGGAAATCTTCATGGTATAGGGAAAGGGGGATTGTTTTACTCCAAATTTAACGCGTGCGGGCCACGGGCAGCAATGAATAAATCAAAACTACTGGATCGATTTTAATCACATAGGCTATATATTTTATACCCGTGCGAAGCCAGAGCGGGCCGCTATGTTTTTATATACAACGTTCACAGTTTTTCTGTAGTGTATTTAATATCAGCATTGCACCCGTGCGAAGTCGGGGCGGGTCGCTAGTATTTTTATAAATCTCTCGCATTCTATCAAGTGGGCTATCAAAATAAGTCCGCAAGTGATCAGCGCTCATAACATACTGAGTGCGTCAAGCAACTACCAATTGGACCTTAGCTAGAGACTCGAAGCTGAATCTCATGAACTTACGAAGTACATGCTATGAAAAATACCCGGGGCTACATAATTATGTAGACCACCAATCTGCTTACTAGGAACACGAACACCACACCTTGCCGCCCCGAACTCAACTTCCCCTGAAGCATCACGTACCGTCGAATTTATTTAGAAGTGGAACTGCAAGCTAAACAAACATAAATTACTGAAACGACAGACGAGTCAAGTTTCGACGACTACATTACTGAAGTTGCTTTCGATCAATGTTATAAACAAGTTCAAGCAAGAGCGATAAGTTGAGAGTCGAGTGTGAAGCGCTCGGCGTGCCTTCCATCAGCGCATCAATAATTCAGCGTAGCTATTACACGTGAATTATATATGAGCTCGAAACTTTCCCTCTCACACCATCCTGCGCTTCTTATGAAACACAGTGAACTGCTGGTTGCCAATCTACACTTTTCGAAAACCCTTTATCGGAAGAGTTGCGGATCGTGATCTGCAGTCTCTAAAACTAGACAGCATCGGGAGGGACGAGGGAGGGAGCCGCCATTGGTGCGCAACAGTTATAGATACAACCAAGCTTTGTGAACTTCTCGCGAATGCATCCATCTTTATCATCAACGAAATTCTAAGTTTTTAATGTTTGGTATTAAGATGGCGGAACTCTAGGAGGTGATGTTTTTTAACGTGTTAAAATCATCAAATAAGTCTTCCCCCTGGGGCAGAGCGGGAGGGACTGTCAGACTCTTACTGACTAAAATCCACGGTGTCCTTCAATAGCCCTTCGCGTTCCGGGGTCATGGTAATTCGTAGACATGAATAACTTTTAATTCATCCAAAAGGAATTCATATCAATGGGTTTGGACCTCCACCCATCTAGAAATGTGAATTTTTTCTCTCTGACAACCGACAGACAGACAACCCTTGATAAATTAAATGCAATAGCTCCTCTAATAAAACATTCGTAATGTTGGCTTCGTAGTATTGTTATGAACACGTCGTTAATACCATTCATGAATAATCACCCGGACGCAAGAAATAAGAAACAAAGTTGAAAATGATTTATCCTATACGCAAACTCTGTTTCTTACAGAAAACGTCTTGCTTCACTATTTCTTGAATCCGAAATCGGTGATTTTAAGTGTAACTTACTGGATCAAATGTCTCAAGTGTATTTACACATATGCAACACTTTTATAGGCCATCTTACTGGACCTATAATTTATTTCTCTAAACGACTATAACTCAACTCATAAGAACATGTGTACTATAAACCCAAACGCACTGCGTGTAACCTATTGTAAGCTTGGTCGTAAAACCTGGAACCACTAAGACTACTAGTGCTGTGAGCCTATAAGCTGCGCGCGAGAACTTTGTTACTTGGGAAGGTACTGTGCCACTACAACTTACACCTGAAATGTTTTCTCTGTTCTAAGTGATTTTGGACTTGAGTATTTAATATTAATATCAGCTTGATACCTCCACGCGTTCCTGAGAAAATAGATCTTGACATGCAGACAGCAAAGTGACCCTATAAGGGTTCCGTTTTTTGTTTTGAGGTACGGAACCCTAAAAAGATTAAAAGGGCTTCCCATAAGCGGAACTAAGATAAAAAAAAAACTATCCATGTTCGGTGTCTACTAATTTTCACAAAGCCAATCCTTTGAACGAGAAAATGTGGCCCTTCCCCTCCAACTTTTATAAAAAAAGGGTTATAAAAAGCTATGAACTGATTACATAAAAAAGGGATCTAAAAAGGAAGAAACAAGAAAACAATTTTAATACAAATCTAGAAATGTGCAGACGTACAAAAATGCCGAGCCGAGGTCGCACCCGCTGTGTAGGTACTATCGCGGACTTTTCCGCCTGACCACTTAAAAATTTTTTCGCTTAAATCATGCGGAGGCGCCGAGCCACGCCCCCTTACAGTTTGGGCCTATTAGGAAAGAGTCAACGTTATTAGTTGCAATCTGCTCTACGCAGGTCACTGAGAGAGATGGCGCTAGTTGCCAAGTGAACATCGAGCTCCCGTTTTAAAATTCTTTAAAATAGTTTAATGAACATTATCCGCACAAATATATCGTAATAGTGAAGATAGTAGTATAATCCGTGTGTGAAAATGTTATCTCAGCAAACGATTTACTGTGTACTATATAAAAATAACTTTTAAATGTGGACATCAATCTGTGACAAAAACAGTTTTTTATGTGATATGTGACACTTATTAGATATAAACAACAACAAATACGTCATTAAACAAACGTGTGACAAACGAATAATTGACAAAAACAGTGAAAAAACTTATAAACAAAAAGTGACATAGTGAGAAAAAATATTCAAATAATTTAAACTACAACCGGTTTTTTAACGAACGAACAGATGAGTCTTGTGATTGACAATTTCAATCACCTACGTAACTGTTACGCTGGCGTTGGCGTGTAATGAGTGGCCCATTCGTCTCATGACCCGAGTTCGAATCCCACTAGCGATTCGTCTTTTTGGACAATTTACAAATTTGGTAAAACATTGTTAAGAAGCAAAGGAAGAACAGTACTCGCAATATTCCGCATTCATTAACAATATCTGCTTTCTAAAATTATAATAAAATGAACTTCCTTGAAAATATTACGTTCCGTCGCACTCGAACAACATCTGACTCCATGACAAATGTTATTGAAGTATTGAATGAGACCTTAGATGAAACGTCCAATAGTCTACCCAATACTTCTATCGATAGCAGCAACGAAGATGTGTTACAATTAAGAGAACAAATAAATAAACTTGAGCTTGAATTAAGTATTGCTCATAAGGAAATTGAAACTCTTTCTACAGAGAATAACAAACTTAAAAAAATAAATGTAGAAATATTAAATAAAAGTGAATCCAACGGTAAAACGGCCTACAGTCCAGAGTTCACAAATAATAAAGCGCGTTCGCCATTGAAAACGATTCAAGGGAAGAAGAAAACCAAACAAGCAGAGACTCTTTCTACACAATCGCTTAAAACGAAGTCTAAAAATGATTCCAAGTGTAATTCCGGAAAAGAAATACTCAGTAACTGTTCTGAGAAAATAACAATTCCAAAGAAGCGAAAACTACACATAATAAGCAACTGCAATTACAAAGACGCACTGGAAAACATAGATAATACTTTCCGAGAACAGTTTGATTTCTTTCATTTTGTATCACCAGGCAGCGGATTAAAAGAAATCCTGGCAAATATAAACAACAAAGTCCAAAACCTGACTGTTAATGATTACTGCTTGATTATGATCGGAGAAAGGGATTTCAGAAGCGCTGAAGATTACATTGAACTGGTCAAGTTAATAAGGCATTCCTTGCAACCAATCACTCACACTAATATAATTGTTTGTTGTCCTACATATGTGAGAGGAAGTCTAATTCAAAACTATCGTGTTGAGATTTTTAATAACTTACTTTACTTGGACATAATGAATAATAACTATGCTTATTTTTTTGATACAAATCGTGATCTCCCTTTAGAAGTGTTTTCTAGTCATACAGGCAAATTAAACAGACTGGGCACTAAACGCATTTTTGAAAATATTTTCTATCGCCTCATTATTGACATACAAAATTATCCAATTGACTCTGCTATTATTGATACCTCGGACAACAGTGATTTTTTTCGTGTATAATAAATTAAACATTCTTCATCAGAATATTGCTGGACTATTTAATAAATCTGACATGCTTATTGTTCACATTAAAAATCTATCTCAGCAAAAAAGAAACATAGATGTCCTTTGTATCACAGAACATTTTATTATGGCTGGACATGAAAAAATATTGAATATTACTAATTACAAGTTAGGGGCAATATATTCAAGACAATCACAGAAACGCGGTGGAGCATGTATTCTGGTTAAAAACTGTCTTGATTATAAAGAGCTTTCAGATGTTTCGCATCATTCTATAGCTAATGTCATTGAATGCTGCGGCATAGAGCTAACAAACCATAATTTAATTATATTATGTATTTATAGGCCACCAAAGTTAAATAACTTAAATGTATTTTATGATAAATTAGAGATTATTTTGAAAAATGTATGTTCCAAATCTGTTAAGAAAGTAGTCATGTGTGGGGATTTCAACATAGACACGTTAAAAAGAAATAGATTGACTTTGGACTTTGAATACTTCCTATTGGGCTACAATCTCAAATTAGAACTTCAACAACCCACCAGACTCGGCAGCAATACTTGTTTAGACAATTTTGCATGCAGCTTTCAATTAAAGTGTACGTCAGAAGTATTGGACTTCGCTTTATCTGACCACACTGCTCAACTATTAGAAGTTAAGGTAATGAAATCATATAGATTAAACTCTTGGCAGATTGAAAAACGTGACCTATCCAACGAAAATATTGCTAAATTTAAAAGTTACCTTAAATGCCTTTCTTTTACTGAAATATACCAAACCAATGATGCTAATAAAGCATACGATTATTTTTTAGAACAGTTTCGCTGGCTGTACGATCTTTGCTTTCCATACAAAATAGTAAATGTTAAGACAAATAAAAACATTAAATGGGTCTCACGCGGCATCCGAGTGTGTAGTAAAAAACAAAGATATTTATTATGGAAATACAGACGTGAACCATTAATATGTAATAAAATCAAGTTCAAAAACTACTCGCGCAGGTTTCGGAAAATAATTAAATTAACGCAAAAAGCGCAAAACAATTATTACATTAACACCTCAAGCAATAAATCTAAAGCATCTTGGCAGATTATAAATAATAATTACAGAATTTCCGAACCAATATCCCAAATTAGAATTCTGGATAGGACCATTACTGATCCGACAGAAATTGCCAACATTTTTAATGACTATTTTATTGATCAAACGCAAACTAATATGACGACAAAACTGGACACTAAGAATTTGAAAAGTTACCCAAACTCAATGTTTATGCATCCAGTATTACCGCAAGATGTTTTAAGAGCCATACAATCCTTAAAAAATAAAAATAGCACTGGATATGATGGAATTTCAACAAAGGTTGTTAAATTCGTATCAGTTGATATCGCCTCACATTTAAGCCACATACTAAATATATGCATTAGCTCTGGTATATTTCCGAACAGTTTAAAAACAGTAATAGTGAAACCACTTTTTAAAAAAAACGATAAGACAGATGTCGCTAATTATAGGCCAATTGCATTAATACCAATTTTTTCAAAGGTTATGGAAAAAATTATTTATGACTCAATTAACAGTTTTCTATCTAAATATGACATTTTATGTACAGAACAAAAGGGTTTCCGAAAGGGTAAAGGCATAAATATGGCAGTTTATGATTTGTTAAATACTGTTATGCAAAATGTTGATAAAAAAATTCCAGTTTGTGCAATTTTTACGGACATGTCGAGGGCATTTGACTGTGTCGACCATGAAACCCTACTCAATAAATTAAATGCGATAGGAATCAGAGGAAATATATTTAATCTCTTAAAATCCTACCTTAGCAACCGTAAGCAGCATACTGAAATCACTAAAATATGCTTGAAAACTAAAAGTGAGAAAAAAATACTATCCAAAGCAAGACTTATTAGGTATGGCGTACCACAGGGCAGTGTTCTTGGCCCTTTATTATTTTTACTGTACATTAATGACTTGCCACGACACATTGAAAATCCCATGGTCCTTTTCGCTGACGATAGCACTGCCTTGATTAAATGCCTTGACAGAAATACGTATGAAAATGACATAAATAATACATTAAAGGATTTAATACACTGGCTTGACAAAAATAATTTGATTATTAACATACCAAAAACTAATGTTGTGCATTTTTATCAAAGAATTCCACCAAAAATATTAAATCTATATTATAATGGACAAAATGTTGACCAAGTTACAGTTGCTAAATTTCTTGGAATAATCATAGATAGCCAACTAACTTGGAAGCCACAAGCAGAAGAAGTGTGCAAAAAACTAAGTGTAGCTGCATACATGCTTCTTAATCTGTCTAAAAAAGTGAGCATGGCCACAAGATTAGTTGCATACCATGGGTTAGTTGCGTCGATTTTGAGATTCGGCTTGATATTTTGGGGAAATTGTAGCCTGAGAGAACAGGTGTTCAAGGCTCAAAAACGATGTATAAGGGCAATGTGTAATTTAATAGTAACAGATAGCTGTGTACCTATGTTTAAGTCTTTAAAAATACTAACACTTCCATCTCTTTATATTTTAGAAATTGCTGTTTTTGTAAAATCAAATATGAATCTTTTTAATAAAGTATCCGATACTAGAAACAGACCAGTAAGGAAACAATACAAAAACATGCTTAATGTTGATCACTATGACACCGCCTTATTGAAGAAAAGTGTGTTTTGTATGGGCCCGATTATATATAATAAAATACCAGATGCAATAAAAACGCAGACTACTCCAGTCTTTAAAAAGAAATTGACAGATTTGTTGACAAATAAATGTTATTACTCGATTTGTGAATTTTTAAATGACAAATACTTAAAATAATTCTGACATCTCTGTACCTAATAATCCAATCATGACATACTTATTAATACGATTATAATTTTAATACTTGACTAAAAATTTATTTTGACATGTTTGTATTGTGTGTCGGTGCTAAGTATGCCTGTATTTGTCGTATTAGACTGTTTTGCATGCCTTAGTTAAGGTAGAAAGTATAAGGATCACTCAATTGTTTCTCAACATCTCAATATTGTACCTACTTTCTGTGCAAATAAACAGTTATTCTATTCTATTCTATTCTACTGACGTGTCCTCTGTACACTTTTTTGCGAATTTTACGCGCGAAGTTTGGTGCGCTCACCGGGTTTTTTGAATATTGACCATTGCTCTGTTTACCTGACTTATGATTGCCTAAATGTTAACCTGTGCAATTATAATGGACTCCTGAGAACCTGTGCTAGAACATTTTGTGCATAATGTCTTCCAGAAATCTCAGAAGAGAAGAACGCAATGAAATTATAATTTTGCATGGATAAGGATTTAACATCAGTGAAATCGCTGAGCAGCTGCATATGAGCGTAAGTAGTAGATTATTTTAATAATAATTATTATGGTGCATTTTGTTTTTTTCAGTTACCTACCTTAATTTTTTTTTAATACTAACCATGCAAAGTGCTTCATGCAAATAATTATTATCTTGTGTTAATAATTAAAAACTTTTTAGCTCGTTATATAAAGAGTAAAAGTATTTGATAAAAATGATTAAACTAGAAACAAATAGAATATTACTACGCGAACTCAAATACTTATTTTCCTTTTTCTCGCTAGGACACGCACTAATATCTCATCTGTTTTTATTTCTGTTGTTGATTTTCAAAGAACAATTTTTGCCACTGTATCTTATAAGTAATTAATTAGTTATTTCATTAGTTAATATCATAATCTTGTTTAAAACTTTTGGTGGCAAGCACGACCTAGCATATGGGTCAAACAATTATTATTTCTACGTGAGCCCACAACCTGCCTCCCGAGTCGTCGTTATACGTAGCTATAGATGATTTGTGATAATACCCAAGGGATAAGATGAGCGCTTTAGTAGAATCAATTGAATACTAATATAAATCACGTTAATAACATTCTTCAAATAGTTACAAACGCAGTTAATATTATGGATTGTCACTTTGTGACCATTTTACGAATTGTAATGTAATTCATATTATTATCCTATTTACGTTTCGACTAAAACGGACATTTTAGGCCCCCGGACACAACTTTGCTAGTTGTGTCCAAACAGAAAAAAAAAACTAAAATATAAGTCTTATTTTTTTAAATGCCAATAGAAACGTCATTTCTTTCGTTACAAAAAGATCATTCGTATCTATTTCGAATGAGCTTCAGATTAGTTTGAACGAAAAATGATATTAATATCTCGGACAAATCCGAACTTCCTATTTTTTATCTCACTATAACAAAGCAATTAGAAATAGCAGAAGGCGTCAATGATTTTTAATCCTTGCCGACAAAGTTTAAAGAGTGATAACAAAGCGCATTATCCATTATGTTTGTGGTTTTAAAATTTTTTGCTAAAAAATATAAACAAAAGGCGCCCGCCCTTTGTTTGCGTAACTATTTTCTTTGTGTCAAATTGCATGCCGAAGTAAGAACATGCTTTGTTCTATAATAAATCTATAATATGACAAAAAAATCGTGCCCAAGCCGCAGTTTTATTATCTACACATAAATAATACCAGAGTAGGTGTAATATGTTTTGTATTGATTAAAAGGTATCCCTTTTCATCTCTTACAATTGTTTGTTCGAAAATCATTATCCAGAACACATTTACCCAAAAATTCGAAATAAATTATGGCATTTCAGATTTATGTTTAGATAGAGACCGATTAAAAGTTGCAGGTTAACCCTTTTAAAAACCTGTATCTGTGACTTATGAGGTTGTTTATTGTTTGTAGAGAAACACTGTGCGGCTGTGGATCAGACGCCATGAAGAAGAGTGTCTTAGAGGACAGACCGCGGGCACCACGTCCTTTTCTCATTCCTGAGGAAAACGTCCAACGTATGGTGAACACTTACCAACAAGGGGACTCGTTTACTCCGACAAGTGTTCGCCGAGGAGTAAGAAGTATCACTACGCACAGTTCATCGTGCTTTACATAGAGAGGGGCTCCATCATAGGAAACCGTCGAAAAAAACCGTGCTCACCGAGCAACAAATAGTGGCAAGAATAAGGTTCGCAAGAGACATCACAGATGTGGATTTCTCAAGCGCCATCTTAGCAGATAAGAAGTGCTTTAGGTCTAGCCGACATAGTCGTCGACACTTATGGCGCGTCACAAATAGGCGTTACGAACCAAGGAACGCGATTCCCAATAATAATTGAGGAAGAGTGTGTATGAGTGAGTGCTGGTGGTCCTAGAGGACTTGTCCATATCCCAGGGCGAGCAAATGGTGCAGCTTACCGCGAACTGTTAAAAACGGTAATGGTGCCTACTGTGCGCCACATGCAAAGTTATTTTACACTGTTTTGTATTTGTTTTAAAAGTCGGTTTAACTTTTTTCCCTCTTTTTAGTGAGCATTATTCATAGATATGCAATCCCACCAAAAACATTAAAATAATGTAAAAAAATGCCAAGTCTCTCGATGCAGTCTTTCCATCGTAAAAAGTTTTGAGATCTCATAGAAGCCAAGTCCTATTCAAATTATTTTGTAGTTATAAATCAACATTTAGTAATTGTATCAATAGTTTTCTTTATATTATAATTATAGTGACTTGGCAATGAGCACCAATTAAAAGCTGCTTGCTGCCTGGAATTATGTGCAAATGTTACTGACGAGACCTGTGATCAGATCACTACCGACTACATGCTCCAATGCAATAATAAAAAATAAGTACCTTACGGGCCATCGCTTTATGAAAGTAAATGAACCGAGAGTACACTAACACTAGTGTTTGCGTACACACTTGTGCAATTGTGCATTATAATTTATGTCCTGCGCAGTTTACTAGTCTTGGATGAGACTGACTGCCGTTGCCGAAATTCGGTTGGGACGACACGGATAAACCAAAAGAAAATTAATTTTGTGATATTAATGTTTACGCATGCGGTGTGTGACTTTCAACTCCAAATATGCCGTTTTGTTTCTTCTTGTGCTCATTGCCAAGTCACTATAATTATAATATAAAGAAAACTATTGATACAATTACTAAATGTTGATTTATAACTACAAAATAATTTGAATAGGACTTGGCTTCTATGAGATCTCAAAACTTTTTACGATGGAAAGACTGCATCGAGAGACTTGGCATTTTTTTACATTATTTTAATGTTTTTGGTGGGATCTCATTTATTTTTTGTAAGTGTATTTCTTTCTTTTTTTTTAGGTGACCTCATAATTTCTTGGACTTCAGCTACTGCTTTGCTTAGAACCCATTCTCTATCTCTTTTGTTTCTTTTCAACGAGCTAAATAAACATAAATCTACTAACTTACAAAATAAATATAACTAAACTAAATAACACGTAAACAACTAGATATTGTAACTACCTATGTCTATGTTATATTAATAAACTATTCGCCTAAATAACTGTTTCAGTAACAATAATAAATCTACTATCTAATCCGGCTAACTTAAGTTCTCCGAATATAGCTACAATATTTTTTTAGTTTCGAAATGGTTTTTCATAGGTAGGTGGCGCTATCAAATGAAAATTATCGAATTATTTTAAAGTACTACTTATACTGCGCTCGGTAACGAAACCATAGCGCGATTCAGACAGGTACAAGGCCATCTATCGAGCGCGCATACAATCGAAATTTATCGCAATACAATGGAGTTTTAGCTTTATTAATTTAATGAATTATGAACTTTATGTATCAATTAATTATAGTCTATGTATTACATTTTTATTATTCTTTTCTATTCCATGTATTTATTCATCCAATAGAATACTTAAACAACGAACAAAGTTAACAATGCAGTCAAAATCCATACATAATGTTCTTGCCAAACCGCAAATATAAAATTGTTTTCTATGGTATATTATTTTTTAATGTTTTTATAATTTTTCCTTTATATGTGGCTAATGACCTATCTTGGTGCAAAATTTGAAGTTTCTAAGTCTGCTAGAAGTACCTTAGATTTTTGATGATCGGTCAGTGAGTCAGTGAGTCAGTGAGTGAGTGACAAAATGGTGTAACTTTGATCGACCGTAACTCCTAAACTATTAATTCAATTGGCATGTAATTTCGAACTTAAGCTTGTTCTAATGCCTACTATTATTCACCGAAAACCTAAACTCCTAGCTTTGTCCACGTCGAAGATATAGGGGGGGCGAAACAGCCGCGAATCGCATCGAGAAAAGATGGTACGGCCGTGCCCGTTTTGCTCGAGACTTGGCTGGGGCTTTGCCGTGCCCCCAGATAGCAGCAAGGCGGTTGATTTGTTATCATTAAAATTTGTTGTGTTGCCTCGATTTGTCCATGATCCCGTGATCAAATCCTGACCATATTATCATGGGACCATCTGAAAAGTATACCCTTTCAAACAAAAAAAGAACTATAGATTCGGTCCAGGCGTCATCAAGCAATAGAGTAACCTCGTTCTTTTTCGAAGTCAGTTTTTCTTCAATATTATGTTTGAGTAGCCATTGATGATTATTGTGATAGCTTTCTATTTTTTTTTTAAACGTTGCCCCAAACTAGGAATTTCTCCTGTGTCATGGGTGCATTTACAAACATAGAAACTCACATACACAAACACCCAGACCCGGAACAACTACTTGTAGTTCATACAAATATTTGTTCCGTGCAGGAATCGAACCCGCAACACGCAGCGCAGTAGTCCAATCGCTTAGCCACTGCGCTAACCGTGCCGTATATAGATATAGTGGAAATTAATTATTGTTTACCGACTGTTAATTTAATTATAGGGAAGATATTGTTTATTTTATAATTGTTTTGTGTTTAATGTTTGGTTTGTTGAACCATTTAACTAGAAAGTCTAATTTGAATAATAGCGAAAGTTAAAATGAAATAATTCTGTATGTTACGTTATGCACGGATATTATTGTATACTTTCGCGCTTACTCACGCATTATCTGTTTCATTTTCTTAGTTTGGTTTTAAAGAGACAATGTTTGCCACTGTTAAGATATTATCAATATTAACTTAAAATATATAATAATAATAAGTAACTAGCTTTCGCCAGCGGCTGCGCCCGCTCACCCTGCCCTTATTGCCTATGTCATACAGGACAAATAACTATTGCTTATAAAAAAAACTGTAGCTTATAGTAATCACAGAAAGGGAGGTTTTGTATTTCTTTAAACGGTAAACTCCTTGAAGTTAATTTCATAACATTTTCTATTATTTTAAAATAAATAAATAACCATTTATTGCGCGCCTCAAAGAGTGTCAGCAAAATGACGGGACAACCCTCAAGAGGGCCAAAGCCTGCCGGGGTGTCGCGGGACTCACGAATTACCGTGACCCCGGAACCTAAAGGGCTATTGAAGGACACCGTGGATTTTAGTCAGTATGTGTCTGACAGTCCCTCCAGCTCCGCCCTGGTTGGGAGGAATCATTTGATGATTTTACAACACTAAAAAGAAAAAGGTTACCTATTGCCTGTCAATAGTATAGGATTTTATAAGATTACTATAATAAATTAAAATATAATTACAAAAATCGGTTAATTCCAAATTTCCGACACACGCAAACACAACGTAACGTAAGCCAGTTTCAACAAAGTTAAAAAAAACACACACACATGCTTATCATCAGTAACGCAGCCAATATAAGTTAAAGTATTTTCATAATTCAAATAGCAGTTTAAAAAAAAACTCGTTTGGCGTGCGTCGTCGTCAGCGCTCGGCCGATCGGTATTGTATTTCATTCATTATTTCTACACAAAGGAAACGGGGCGGGGCTAGAGAGCGTTTCTATGTTGTAGGTGCAAGCAAAAATGAGCTTAGTGGTGGTCAGGCGGGAGTGTCCGCGATAGTACATACCATGATTATGTGGGTGCCAGGAACACCTCCATTAAACAGACACGGTATGTTTCATATACAGCGCGTGCGACCACGGCCGACCCTACTTTGAACATTTTGTACCTACTTGTTCATTTCTGGATTTCTATTGATATTGTTCTAGTTTCGTCGTTTTTACCCGCGACCTTCGATCAATATTGATCGAAGCCCGCGACGGCATGGACACTGTTTGCACTTTTTAGGGTTCCACACCATAAGACATTCCAATCATAAGAAAATACGGAATCCTAACCTACGAGTAATAGGACCATTTTGTTGTCCGTCTTTTTTTCTGGTTCGCATGGAAGTATCAAGCTGAAATTAATTACTTAGTGAATCATCATCTGCCTAGCCTTTCCTCAACTTAATTGGGGTCGGCTTCCAGTCAAACCAGATGCAGCTGGATATCAGTATTTTACATGGAGCGACTGCCTGTCGGACCTCCACAACCCAGTAACTGGGTAATACGATACCCATGGTATATTTTTTTAGCTTGGTAAAATCATCAAATGAGTCCTCCCACCCAGGGCAGGGCGGGAGGGACTGTCAGACTTGTACCGACTAAAATCCACGTAGTCCTTCAATAGCCCTTTACGTACCGGGGTCACGGTAATTCGTTAGTCCCGCGACCACGATACCCCATGGTAAGACTGGTTGTCAGACTTTAGAGCTTCTGACTAACAGTAACGACTGTTAAAGACAGCCGGGATCAACGGCTTTACGTGCTTTCCGAGGCACGGAGGAAACTCGCTATGACAGAATGATGGTCACCCATCGACAGACCAACGTCGGCAAGCGCGGCTTAACCCTGAAGATCGACCTGTGCGGCTGTATTTATTTAGTCACGAGCTCCTCAAAATTAATTAGTGAAAAAATTAATTACTTAGTGAAAAGAATAAAAAATGCGCGGATTTCTTCCTCCTACACTCTTAAGCTCGTGTAACGGTAACTTTACTATTATGATTGATTCAAGGGAAAATATGAAATTGTAGCCAGGAAAATTAGAGACAGTTAGTGTGGATTCAGCGCAATCATTCAGTCGAGTTAGTAGATAATGTCTGGGTAAGCTATCCGACCGTATCAGCGAGCGGTGAGTCCGATCTAATTGGCGTCTAACCCCCCCCCCTCCCCCAGTTCCCGGCCCCCGCGCCCCGCCTGCTTGCCTGCCAGCCCCACCGAGCTCTTTCGTAAAACCGCTTGTTTTATCTGCAGGTGTCAGAGAGAAGTGTCGCGACACGCGTTCATAATGTATTTACTCGGTGCTGCGCAGCTGACACGCGACGCAACGACCACTTATGATATTTAATAATAAACTTTCATTTTAACAAAACATTGTGATTTTAATAAATCCCATTATAGTCGTGTCGTTGAAGGGATGACACTCATCTGACTAAGAGAGTGATAAGTATGAATGTTGATGGATGGAGAAGAAGAGGAAGGCCAAAGAAAAGATGGATGGATTGTCTAAGGAATGATATGGAAGAAAAAGGAGTAAATGATACTGTGACCTTTGATAGAGGAAAACGGAAGAAAAAAACGTGTTGCGCCGACCCCAAGTAAAATGGGATAGGGGCAGGAAGATGATGATAGTCGTGTCGTTGTTTTTATATTTTTTTGTAACTGTATGCGTAACATATGGTTTCCATTTTAGCGCCCCTAACCTACTATCGTGCCTGTTTCATACCTGGCAGCCGTCGATAACATAAAGCACACCTATCAGTTGATATTACACCAGGTACAAAAGCCCAGCAACCATGCCAAAAGTATAAGTCCCTATGAGTGTTGCGATGCAAAAGCAGCAAATTCCATTCCAGGTACATAATTAGTGACCGATGCTTGAACACGTGATTGTAGTCATGAAAACCAAAAACCTTTTCATCAAAAATAATGAATAGGTAATTTCTTTTATTTTTATTTATTTTCTCCAACAAAGTAGTACAATAAGCTCATCGATCTCATATCAAAACATAGAGCGCCCGTAGTCCTAACCGGTATATCAGTAAAAAAAACGACGGGTTGCACTCTGGGAGTGCCGGCAGAAGTGAAAACTTGAATAGTAATAAACACACACGAACATTCGCGCAAGCGCCCTGCGCCGTCTTACGAATTTTCGATCAGGTCACGTGTCCTGACGCGAGTTTAACATTTTTTACCCATTCCAAAAAAAGTGCACAACGCCGCTAAAGAAATTTTCAGTTCAAAATATAAAAACTCTTCACCTACTTCCAGATTTCAGCTTATAGGACACATGATGTCTGCAACGTATAGTCTTGAGTATTTTTTTCCTGCCACTCTCGTTATTTATAACTTTCCAAACTGTCTTTATTTAATTTTCTGATCTTATTGTTAATATGCATGGCTTTAGCAGCCTTGCGCGTATTTCTAAAAGTTATTTATTAATAGGCAGCAACATACTTATTATATGTTTCAGTGTTAATGAATGGTTTAAGGCATTTATACAATTCAAATAGACTCCCTACTTTTCCTAGTACCTCTAGTCGCCCAGTCTCTAAATACAAAAGGGTTTTTTTACGTGGTATATTCATCACATGAGTCCTCCCACCCAGGGCAGAGCGGGAGGGACTGTCAGACTCGTACTGACTAAGATCCACGGTGTCCTTCACTAGCCCTTTACGTACCGGGGTCACAGTAATGGGTAAGTCCCGCGACCCCGGCAGGCTTTGGCCCTCTACAGGCCCCGTCACTATGTGACAGGCACAGACACACACACACAGGCACTGACACTCCTCGAGGCGCGCGTGGAACACAACGCGCCGTCGACCCGGGCATGGTCCATGGTCGGGCTGCGAGTCGCCCATTACTCGCCGCCCGCATGCCCGCGCCTACGGTGGCCGGAGATCGTCTGCCGACGTCCGACGCCGTGGGCGTCTACCACTGCGGCTGGGGTGGACGGAGGTCGCTGTTCTCTCCCTCACGCGGCACGCCTCCCCCTTCGCGAGCATGACTGCTTCGCAGAAGGAGGCGACCGCTTCCCACTCCGTCTCGACCCGCAGCATGGCCTTGACCAATGCCGGGCGCGAGAGGTCTCCGCCAATCGCTGTCGTGAGGGCACGGCGGTGCTCTGCCCAAGCGGGGCAGTCCTGCACCGTATGCTCCACCGTGTCCTCCGGACGATCCTCGCAGTGGTGACACCCAGGCGTTTCTTCCCTCCCTATCAGACACAGGTACCTCCCGAAACTTCCGTGTCCGGTGTGGACCTGCGTCATGCGGAAGGTAAGGACGCCGTGACGCCTGTCCAGCCACTCCTCAAAGAGGGGCTTACCGCCGCGATTGCGGCGTGCCCGCGGAACGTTTGTGTAAAATTTAGTACTTCTAGACTCAGGAGTTTCAGCTATGCGTTGATCGAGCACTCAGTTTATTTCTCTGTAATCTCTGTATAAAACCTTCTAGTAACTTCTAATTCCTTATTATAACATAACAATACATATCATATTATTCGCTGTCAAAAAACTTTGTTAAATGCCATTAATAATGAAGTGCTTCTAGATTACGAAATTCTTAAATTCGCCGTCAGTGTGTCACTGATGAAGGCCTAAGATCGGTACCTATTTATTACATTCATAAAGAATTCCGCAAATTGTTTGCATCTGCGGGGTCTTTATGCAGGTGACGTTATTTCTTACCAACTGCCACCAAAACTGCGCTTGTACACTCGCTTCTGCTCACAAACCTTGGCTATGCTAATTATATTCGGATTTCATTAAAGTGCAGCTAGATAAGCTTAAGGGACTCTAAACTTTTTTTACTAACTAGATGCATAATTGGTTTTCGCAAATCGTGTTTCAGAGTTTCGCACTAAACTCAAGTGCTAAAACTAAACTGGTTGCCTATCTGCGATCGCATTTTATGTCATTACTTTACAGTATTCTCTTCAATCCTAAAATCCCTTTTGATCTCAAAGAATAGCAGATATGACGAGGCCGCGGAGCAGTGTCTCGAAGCAGTGAAATGTAGTACATACGAAGAAGCTGTACAGATCGTCGCTGGGTCAAAGTATTATAAGACTCAGTGCATGTAATCAAACAATCGACAGCCAAAATGAATGCGTCATTCATGGCGTTCTTCCAGAGATCATTATATAGAGTTATATTCTAATAATACGTAACGTAACCAATATGTCCTCGATTAAATTAAAAGTTAATTTAAAACACTATTTGAGTCGGTCTGTGACTGTCGTTCATATATTCATAAACAGTGTCGGCGTCGCGTCGCCTGCAGCCTGTCCCGAGCGCGGTGACCGCGGCCCGCTCACGTGGCTGGCCCGGCGGCCGTCTAATTCGCTTTCCGTGTCATTTGTGCTCGGTGTCCAATCACTTTTAAATTAATGAGTATCTCCCCCTCCCCACACGTTCTCTCATCCTGTGGGAGGCAGCCACTGCATAATATGTCAATGACCGACACAATTGAATAACAACGCCTGATATACGCTCAGTTTTTTTTTTTTTTATAAAAACCGGCACAGTACAGTCAAGCTCGGACATGAAGGGTTCCGTACGTAATTAATTTAGAAAGGTTTATTTATTTATTAGGGACAAAAAACACTTATATGTTACGAAATACAGGGAAAAACTTAAGCTAGGATTAGTGAAACATGCAACCCACACCATTGTCCACGTGCTTACTAAAAATTAAATGAAGTTATAAAATAAAAAGAAAAGAAAACAAAAGAAACGTGGTCATATTAATGCTGTCATTAGCATAGTTCAAGCTTAATTCAACTTATTTATCTATTTTGTAGACAAAATATACAGAGTCATTTTCCTAAATACTTGCTTGGATAGATAAAATATGTCTAGGTCGCGGTACTTGGTCGCGGGACTAACGGATTACCGTGACCCCGGTACGTAAAGGGCTATTGAAGGACACCGTGGATTTTAGTCAGTCAAGTCTAACAGTCCCTCCCGCCCTCCCGCCCAAAAAAAACTGGGCTATTGGGCGGCACAACATACATTTTATGGAACTTTTTTTTTAGCATGGTAAAATCATCAAATGAGTCCTCCCACCTAGGGCAGGGTGGGAGGGGCTGTCAGACTTGACTGACTAAAATCCACGGTGTCCTTCAATAGCCCTTTACGTACCGGGGTTACGGTAATTAGTGAGTCCCGCATCGCCGGCGGGCTTTGACCCTCTACAGGCCCCGTCACTATGCTGACACTCCTTGAGGCGCGCGTGGCATGGTCCATGGTCGGTCAGCGAGTCGCCCATTACTCGCCGCCCGCATGCTCGCGCCTACTGTGGCCGGAAATCGTCAGGCGACGTCCGACGCCGTGGGCGTCTACCTTTGCGGCTGGGGTGGAGGGAGGACGCTGTCCTTTCCCTCACACGGCCCGCCTCCTTCTCCTTCGCGAGCTCATGCCCGCTTCGCAGAAAGAGGCGACCGCTTCCCACTCCGTCTCACCCCGCAGCATGGCATCGACCAATGTCGGGCGTGAGAGGTCTCCGCCTATCGCCGTCGTGAGGACACGGCGGTGCTCTGCCCAAGCGGGGCAGTCCTGCACCGTATGCTCCACCGTGTCCTCCAGTCGATCCTCGCAGTGGTGACACCCAGGCGTTTCTTCCCTCCTTATCAGACACAGGTACCTCCTGAAACTTCCGTGTCCGGTGAAGACCTGCGTCATGCGGTAGGTCAGGACGCCGTGACGTCTATCCAGCCACTCTTCAAAGAGGGGTCTTACCGCCGCGATTGCGGCGTGCCGGGACCTCAGTTGCGACAGTCGCTCCCTCCATACTGCCCTGAGATCGCGCCGGAGCTCTTCCCGCCGCGCCTCGACTTGTCGAGGCAACGGAGATTCACCCCGGCGCCGCACCTGCACACACCACTCATAGACGCATGAGGGCGGCTGCTGCCCGGTTCAGCTTTGGGGCCAAACGTAAGAAATGCTCCTTAAAGTTCGACCGGCTGTCGAGGACGAGTTCCAGGTACTTCATCGTCCTCCCGACGCCGATGCGAACCCCTCCCACCGTTATGTGGGACTCTGACCGTGGCGCGTTCAGACGGCCATGAAAACGCATGGCTTCTGTTTTGTGCAGCGCCACGTCAAGTCTCAACTGGCGGATCCTTCCAACGACCGTCGCAATCGCTTGCGTCGCTAGGTCGTCCGCCGCCTGGTGCGACTCTCCCTCCTAAAAATCGTCACCCTATACATAGTCAGCAACACTTCCGAAAGGTTTTCTCTTATATTAATTTAGATGGGTGTCTGTGACGTTCCCAAATATATTAATTACAAGATAACTTATGTATTGATGCGCGCTGAGGTATTTAGAACACCCCCTTGCTTCTTACACTGGCGTCTTTCCTGATACACTTACTTATCTCAGCATTTACAAAATCTTTTGGAAGTATGAAGTTCAGTGCAAACGTAGGTATATACGTATAACTGAATATTTTTTTACTTCAAGTCACACGAGAATAAAAAGTGAAAAGCATTAAGCATTTTGGTCTGCTGAGTGTCGTAGAAGTTTGATCGAGTACGAACGGGGCGACAGGGCGTGAGGCGGCGGGGGAGAGTCCGGAGAGGGGCCACAGTCCTTGCAACTCGAAGGTGGCACTCGAGAGTCGAGGGCCAATCCACACAATGTCCTCTTGAATTTGAGCTCTACATTGTTTTCTCATCTTGATATTGTCAATGCAACGTTGAGCGCGACGTCATGGAAATATATTGTCCATTGTTAATAGCTGCAAGAATGAACCGCAGACTAAACCATGCATTAAACGCACACTATGTAAGCGGGCATATTACAAATTGGGTAATTAGAATGCTTGGCTCCATGCTGGTCTTATTCCAAGAGACAGCGGTCGCGGGACTTACGAATTACCGTGACCCCGGAACGTAAAGGGCTATTGAAGGACACCGTGGATGGTGGGAGGACTCATTTGATGATTTTACCACGATAAAAAAAAAGAAGTATGACTGCAATAACTGTCATCACTATGTTGTTGGTTCCCAAATGCCAACCCAAATCTTCCAACTTTGCATTATTGGAACCTGCTGCGTTCTGGTTCACAAGAACTTCTTCTTTGTTCTGCGTCGACTGGCACATTTTATTTCTGTCTATTTCGTAATTCAACACACGAGCAACCAACGTGCGTATTCGTAACTGTCTTTATATTTAAAAATCACTGTCATCTTTAAAGTCCGTAAAAGGGAAATAATTCACGGACCACCCGCGGCGCTAGCGCTATCCTGGCAGAGTAGCCATGTGAGGTTTGGCGATATGGAGAGTAAAGAAAACACGTGCAATGCATTTGAAGGTGCAATTAATACTCATTTATTATAAAATGAAAGTGCAAGAACAACGATTACATTTACTTATACCTAAAGAAGCATGCACACTGGACACTCCACACCACAACAACAAATCAGCCAGCTGAATTCCCATCGAGCTATATAGTAAAACCAGTGTGTAGAGTGTAACTATGTTCATTCCGGAGTGACGATTCGTCCGCGAGATGCGATCCACTGCACGCGTGACGCGGCACGCAGCGCGACCTAACGCGCGCGCCGCGCCGAATTAGGTCAGGGGCGGGTCGCACCCCCCCCCACCCTTACGGCCCCGCGCACCTCCCCCGCCGGGGGAACCCGTGATCTTGTCGCGACACTCCCGGAAGTCGCGCATACTGACCCACTGCCAGCTATCCTTCCTACCTTCGCCTTGAATTACTTCCAGATGCAAAGCTTGCAAGCGTCGAGAAGGCTGCGTGACAGAACCGTGGCGTTTACGTCTGCTCTGCACGCTGCCAGCCGGTGCGACGCGTCACTGCCACTGTTGTACGACTACAATCACGCATTGTGAATGCCACTTACACGCGAAGTTGTCGTATTTTTAACGATTTAGAGTTGTCCAACAATAAATTATTACAACTTGTGTAAGTAGTTACAAAAAGATTACCCGGTAAGGCAAGGTAAATAAAGATGGTTAAAACTTAGTCAAATTGATATTTGCCTTTTCTTGATGGCTTGGTACTGTAGAGACACAAATGTAAGCGTGAAAGGCAGAACGCCAGATAAGCAGAAATAAAAATAAATAAATAAATATTCCACAACTATCACACAACGCCATCTAGTCCCAAGCTAAGCAGAGCTTGTGTTATGGGTACTAGACAACTAATAAACATACTTATATATTTCTAAATACATACATATTATAGATAAATTACACCCAGACACAGAACAAATGATCGTGCTCATCACACAAACATTTGTCCTGGGTGGGAATCAAACCCACGACCTCCGGCATAGCAGTCAGGGTCACTAACCACTAGACCAACAGGCCTGTCGTAATGCCGTAATGTCGTAAATGCACGTGTGTTTCATATAATATTCACAGTTACTGCGCACTGGTCCGAGTGGAAGGTTGTCTTTACGGGCTGCTGGGGGAATAAAATAATAATAACCTACAAAGAGACTTTGATTTCGCTGTCCCATTACCTTCCAGTACCAGACGAAGCAGTGCTCACTTACACACTTCGGTCGACGTACCTCCGAGCAATCCCCGGACCGATGTACCTCCCTTTTTTAGCGTGGTCTATTCGTCAAATGAGTTCTACTGCCCTGGGTGAAACTGAAGGGACTGTCAGACTCGTACTGACTTAATTAGTTTTCTTCTTATTATTGATTTTCTCTCTACTATACATTTATAACATTATTTTTAGTATATGCGAATCCGGAATATTGTTTGTTCAGAATCAGTAACTGAATCCATTCCAATATTATTAACACCATTTCATTACAATACAATCACTGTACGGATAGATTGCCAAACTATTATCAAGGAAGCGCGGGTTGCGCGGGGGCACCGCGCCCCGCCGCGAAATTAGAATATTTTTGAAAGGACAAGCGGGTAACCTAATGAGCTTATAACTTTTCATGATAAAGTTATAAGCTCATATACTAGACAGGTGTATCGACACCTGTCTAGTATTTTTGTGTAAAGAATCTGTGTACAAAATTTCAAAACTTTATCATGAAAAGTTTTTATAGTTTATGCGAAACCCGATGGTTTCGCATAAACTATAAATTATTTATTACAATGATTTACGTTTTAATATAATTAAAAGTTATAAAAACAAATAATTTTGTTTATTTAATAATCCGTGTATAATCCGTAACAATGCTGGTCAACTTTTTGAGTATGGAGGGGCTCTTCTGCATGAATCGCTTTTTCCAGATGAAACCCTAGAGGACGCGGACTTGGCTAAGCCTCGACGGTGAGACGAAGAACGAGAT
Organism: Agrotis puta; assembly: GCA_943136025.2. NCBI lineage: Eukaryota > Metazoa > Arthropoda > Insecta > Lepidoptera > Noctuidae > Agrotis > Agrotis puta. Next base: position 19,582,670 of record OW964171.2, read on the forward strand.
AGACTTTATCGTGCCAGGCAACAAGCTAAGTACCACAAAGACATCCCTCAATATATTTTAGGGACGTTTCAGGTTCAACACTAGCAGTGACCACCGACTAGTAAGAGGCACCCTTGAGAGATGCCGCATGATGACGTCAGTTCTCCGTCCAACACTGGTCCAGACCAGCCAAGGTTCCAAAGTCTTCCAATTAGAACTCCAAAATTGGTTTGTCGTTTTGAAAACCACGTGGACAAGGACCTCGAGAGCGTGATAGAGGTCATACGTGAAGTGGGAAATAGGCCGTCTAAGGGGAAGACAGCGTGCCATAGGTCTAAACTTTCGATCGAGTCTTTGGAGTTGATGAAACAACCATAAAAAGATGTGGAGTTTAGTGAGACATTACCTTCGCAGCTTGAATACTCGCCTCATAGAGGAAGTGATTAAGCAGAAACGATGGTCGAAAGTCTTCACCAAAAGACTCGGGAGGAGCCGTCTGACAAAGTTAAAAACTAAAAAAGGGTCGTAGCGTCGTAGGACAACATAGATAATACGTGACCTAGACACCAACTTGATGTTCATAGAATTTAGATTTGTTAGTAACTCAAATAAATGTACGAGCCTTGGAATGTGAACATCCTTTGTATCACAGTTTTGTAAAGAACGAAACCCCAAGACCAGACTGCTATCATTGGTAGCTATTTGTTTTTTTTTAACATATCCCGACTCTAGGAATTTCCTTTGTATCGTGGGCGCGTTTACAAACATAGACATTAACATACACAAAGACGCAGACTCGGAACAACTACTGGTAGATCATTCAAATGTTTGTTCAGTTTGGTAATCAATCCTGCAACACTACACAGCAGTAGATTGCTCATCTACTGCGCCAATCGTAGCGGCCCAAAAAAAAACCTTGAAGTGGGTACAAAAGAAAGCAGGACTTGACTTCTAAACTTGCAAGCTACGTTAAGTGTTGTGTAGCAGTAGAGGGGCGCGGGGTGCGGGGCCCAGGATGAGGAGCGCGGGGCGCGGCGCGCAGGGTGCTTGCGGCGGATACTTAGCTGGCGACACTCGTTCATATCTTAGAGACAACTATTGTCAGCACTACGTACTACGTCGTAGGTGATAAGAGGCGCGATGTGTTCGGCAGGGGAGAGGAGTGCGGAGGCGGGCGGGGGCGCGTCCGGCAGCGAGCGACGATAAACGACCTCGCAGAGTGTTATGGCTCTCCAGATTGCCAGCTGGAGCTTATCTCGTGTTCTGAACGACCGCCGCTATGCACAGCTCTCCTTTGTGATCAGTTACTTCACTCGCACGCTGCCGTCACTCGGCTGTACAAAGCACGTCGCTGCGATCATACTACACCATTTTTTGACAATATTATAAAATATCAGAGGTATATTTACGATGTCTTCTTTCTGGGCATTTTTTTTTGTCGGATTCAAAAAAACAAGGTTAGAAGTTACATACACAAACCAATTTTTTTAAGCGTACGTCCCACTCTATATTCTTACTGGAGAGCATTAAATAAATTCCGTACTACTTCTTAACTTTTCTGAAAAAAAAACATAATTCGTGTAATTTTACCGTTTTAGGCCTGTTCCTTTAAAGACTTGTCCTAACTAATGAATCATTTCCCTGTCACGCAAGAAATACTAGATCACTTTTGAAATACGCGTGAAGTGATAATTATATAAGTTTAACAAAAATGCTCATATAAATGACTTGACTAAAAGTTAGTTAACTAAACATGATGTCTCAAGGAATCTCTTGTCTATGATTGATTAGGTACTTCACATATAAACTTACATCATTAAAATACCAAAAATTGCTGTTCTTTTTTATTGTTTTTTCTTTTGTAATGTTGGGGTTCCTAATGGGTGTTATTCAAGGAAACGAGCATATCGGTTACGTACTATTTAATGAATGCACTGGTAATAATGTAAAATAATGCATATAAGGTATAGTGCAAACTCAGCGTACATACAGTTATAAAGTAGCGTACTTACTTACTAAACTAAAGGAGCATACATATTCGCAAGACGATCTCCGGCCACCGTAGGCGCGGGCATGCGGGCGGCGAGTAATGGGCGACTCGCAGCCCGACCATGGACCATGCCCGGGTCGACATAGTGTGTGTCAGCATAGTGACGGGGCCTGTAGAGGGCCAAAGCCTGCCGGGGTCGCGGGACTTACCCATCACTGTAACCCCGGTACGTAAAGGGCTAGTGAAGGACACCGTGGATTTTAGTCAGTACAAGTCTGACAGTCCCTCCCGCCCTGCCTTGGGTGGGAGGACTCATTTGATGATTTTACCACGAAAAAAAAAGAAAAAAAAAGGAGCATACATATTACACAGGCCTGCAAAATGAAGGTCATAACTTCTTCTCTGGAATTTGATAGCTGATTCTGGAGTATTTTGATGCGCTGATTACGAATATGTACATAGTTTTTCTCCATCACCTCCTGATTTTTCAAAAAAGCTACAGATAGAAAATTGAGAAAAAAGACAAGTTTTCACTTAAAAAATTATATATTTAAAAAAGTACTTAATTTTTAACTTAAAAAACTATTAACACGTAATAACAACTTATTGCTGGGTTAAAATACACTTAAATTTTATTTGTGGAACCTGATCCTTTTTTCCTGGAAGCTTCTGTTGTGCGATTTTCGCTTATATTTCCGGTTTGGATCATCACGCATCAACAACCAACAATAGTCCGCCATCATGCTGACATTCCATCTTCCTTGATACCGGACTTCAAGCTCTTTTAAATCTTGGTGAAATCTTTCACCTTGTTCTTCGCTAACGGCTCCTAGATTTTCTGGGAAGTAATCAATGTGCGAATTCAGAAAATGAAGTTTAACGCTCATATTACAACCCATTACACCAAAATTCGTTATCATTTTGGCTACTATTTCTTTATAGTCCGAGCTTTTATTGTTCCCCAAAAGGTTTTTTACCACTTCCTTAAATGATTTCCACGCTTGTAACTCGACATCATTGAGTTTTTGATCAAATTTTTCCTCCGACATCAATTTTCTTATATCAGGGCCGACAAAAATTCCTTCTTTTAACTTAGCATCTGATAAAGATGGAAAAACTGAATGCAGATATTTGAAACCTTCCCCATCTTTATTTAATGCCTTCACAAACTGCTTCATTATACCCAATTTGATGTGTAAAGGCGGCAGTAAAACTTTTTCTCTGGGAACCAAACTCTGTTTAAGCACGTTTTTGATTCCTGGGGTTAGTTCAGTTCTTGGAGGCCATTCCTTTTTGGTCCAATGATGTTGTTTATCCCGGCTATCCCATTCGCAAAGAAAGCACGGGTATTTTGTATAACCACCTTGTTGGCCGAGTAGCATGCTTATGATTTTCAAGTCTCCACACACCATCCAGCCGTGATGTTCGTAAGCTATAGTAGCTAAAAGCTTTTCCAAATTTTCATAACATTCCTTTAAATGGACAGAATGTGCAACAGGTAGTGAGGCATATGTATTCCCATTATGTAGAAGGACTGCTTTTAAACTTCTTTTTGAGGAGTCAATAAACAATCTCCACTCCTTAGGATTGTATTCAATGTCGAACATTTTCATCAAGCCAGGAATATCTTTACAGTACACCAAATCATGATCTTCAGCGAAGAATGGAAGGAAATCTTTTTCTCTGTGACGGTACCATGAAAATGAAGTACCAGGTGCAAGCATATTTCTTTCTTTTAATCGTGATCCGAGGAGCTCAGCTGCATCTTTGGGGAGATTCAAATCTCTTGTCAAGTCGTTTAAATCTGACTGTGAAAAGAGCTGACACTCGTTAGAATCTACTTGAAATACAGGATCAGATTGGGATGCATTCTGTTCATTTGTATCATTAGCAGAATCTTCAATTTGTATAGCTGGATACGGGGGCTGCACCATTTCTGAATCTCCGAAAACTGCAGGCGTAACTGATGACACATTTGGATAGCTTATGTCACTTTTATTTTTAGAATTGTATCCAGTTATGTCACAACAACAAAAGTAGCAATCTTCAACATGGTTGTTAGGCTCTCTCCATAGCATGGGCGAAACGATTTTGAAGCTATTTTTCTGTCCTTTTGACCACTTGCGAAGTTCAAGTAAACAAGTCGAACAAACTTTTTGAGGTGTCCAAGTTTTGTCTTGGTTACTTATAGAATGTCCAAAATAACTTTTGTAAATATTTTTCACATAGTCTGTAATGTTGTTTCGTTGTTTTACCACCATGAATTTCCCGCAAATATAACAAAAACAATTCGAAGAGTTTAAACAACTTCGCGACGACATTTTAAAGTTTAGGTTGCAAGATGCGCACTTCGACTGTTAGTTTTCTAATTCAGAGTAGGTACTTATACAAAAAAAACCTTTTGTTTTCTTCATTATACCCTTTTTGAACAACATTAACAACAATTAGGCAATATCACCCAAACATCGTGTATTAATGAGCTCATTACTAAATGAAGCCAAAATGACCCGTTTTCGAAATGGTTAATGCGAATTACTTACACTTATTATGTAGTAATTAACAAATTACTGATTTGCATTCATTTCTATGTCGTCTTAAACTAATTAAATGCAATAAAAATTAAGCTGAAGTAATTAAGTGACGTTTTATAGATTTTAAAATGTATGCGCTCAGACATTTTTAGTTAAAATCTTAAATATTCAATATCAAAGAATCCTGACGTGATAGAATTTTTTTATTTTTCTCGTAATCAGCACATCAGAAACTATAGAAAACGTTAATCAGATCTCAGAGAGGAAAACCATTGCAGACCTGTGTTATTCTTACACTTTAACCGGTTACGTATAATATGTGTAATTCTAAATTATGTGGTCACATTTCTCAATTCCGTAGGCTCTCAAAAAGTTAAATCGATTTATGTCATAGACTTCTGTAGCAATTATTGGCAAATTAGCACCATTTTGTTTCAAAAAAAAAATTGCGTTTATATAGAATTTGTCACAATGTGAAAAATAAAATGCCCACGGAATTGAGAAAAAATCACGGAGTTCGTAGAAATTCTTTTTAAGATTCTACGTGTAACAGTTCTGTGGGGTGTCTATTAAACAATGACAATGATTGAAACGCTGCTTGAATTCATGCAAGCTTAGTATATTTATCATAAGGATGCTCTGCCCCGAACTTGAGTGAATCGATGTAACGATTAGAATATATCTTCGAATTCACGCACACCTAGTATCAACCAAGTATCATTTTTGTATAATAAGCTTATAACTTTATTAATTTTAAAGGATTTTATTTTTGTTAAACCACAATCTTTGTTTGCTATCGCTACTTTAGGCAAAACTGAAGTAAAATGAGGATATGTGGCAAATTTACAGTAACGAAACCTAGCTGTGGCGAGTTAACTTTCAGTGTATGACGTTTTAAAAATGGAGCAAATTAATTTTGTGGCAAATGCACAACAACCCTAAATAAATGACTTTTTATACAACGGATGTTTAAGAAGGGACATAAACAAAACTAGTTCGTAGTTTAGAAAGACGTCGCGCAGCATCAAACGCTCTGAGCTTTGAGCTCATCATATTTTTTTTACCACTGTGTAGAACCATCACGGTCTGAGTCTGGACGAGGTCATGAGGTCATGAGGTCCAACACTATTATATAGCCATTACAAGCTGATGCCAAAATAACGACTGGATAAAAACCTCCTCCTTTTTGAAGTCGGACAAAAACAAATCATCAGAGATTGCTCTTTGCTCGAAGCGTACTCTGGGTAGTTTCTGTAGACTATCTTGTGTGTAGGCAGCGTAGCGCTTCGTGTCCTACGGCGTAGCGCTTCAGGTCCTGCGGCTTAACATCACTAGTTCTACGGCGTAGCTCCTAATGGCCTATGGCGTAGCACCTCGCGTCTTAAGGCGTAGCGCTTCAAGACCTACAGCGCGACGTAGCAACGTAGCGCTCCGTAGACTACGGCGTAGCACCCATTTGCTACGGCGTAGCGATTATTGGAAAGGAGATGTTAGATTGGTTTTTTCTCTTTTTTTTTTGGTTGGCAAAATCATCAGATGAGTCCTCCCGCCCTGGATGGGGCGGAAGGGACTGTCAGACTCTTACTGACTAAAATCCACCCGTGTTTCTTTGGATGCCCTTTACGTTCCGGGGCCGCGGTATCCTGGATTAAGAAAAAACCGCGACCCCAGCAGGCATTTGGCCCCGTCGGTGACGCGTGAAACACGGAGTGCGTTTGATTTTCTGCTCCCACTGTGTACATTATTTAGATAAATAGGAAAAAAGTAGGAGAATGTCATTAATATACTAACAAATTAATGTGATACGGGCACAGTCCTTCAGAAATGATCATTTGGAAGGTTTTAAATAAGAATACCCTATTTTTAGTGCAGCCATGACAATATTTTCTTTGACAGTTTTATGAAGCGACATCTGTCTTTCTTTACTCAGTTTCACTTGGACGTGTTTCAGAGTTTTATTTTATCAAAACCCAATATTTTCGAATCCCAATTGTATTTTTTAACGTTAAGTAATAAACGTCAATCTAATCTAATTTTTGTCAGACAAAGTAGTTCGGCTATGAAATGCCTTGCTCATTGTCAGTGAGGCGCGCTCAAAACTTGTCCATTTTTTTAATCTACTCAAAAGCACTCAATCCTTACATATATATGTGACTATAATGTTTCTTTGGTTTGTTTTTTTCAAAAATTATGTTATACATTTTTACATTATCAAAAACCTAATTTTATGTTATACGTGACCTGATCGAAAATTCGTAAGACGGATGGAGAGTAGACAGCTGGCGCGGCGTAGGAGAGGGAGTATCCCCCTCTCTTTCTACGGCGCGGCGAAAATGTATGCCTGCGCCTGCTATTTAGTTTTAGAGATTGGCGATCATGGTTCTGGTAGTAATGATGAGGAAAACGTCGTCAAAATTATGGATGGAAGTTGATTTTTCTAAGAGATAAACTTTTTAATGTAATATAAATTGTAATTCGTCGTTTTTTTTTCTTCGTTCTCAAATCCATGAATGTTGTTTTGAATAGATCGCATTGAGCGATAAAACCGTCCACTGTGTCACCCTGTTAATAAGATACATTTTTGTCAACACCCGTTATTGTAGGGTGTGCATAATATTTTTCGTATATTATGTTGTGTTAATCTCCTTGACTAAGTTCCACAGAGCTGGCCCAGGCTCCATACATAAATGTGGAACATCTTTTTCAATCAAAGGGATTTAAATTCCGTTTTATTTCATTTTGATTCATGATGATTGATGTATCATATCATAAAATATTAAGAGACTCTCGCTATTCATCAATATAATTATCATAATGCTACCTATGATAGACAATTTTTGCTAGTGCTTGGTTGCTTGAGTTGTAAGTTGATATACACCTAAATTTTTTAAACGCATGGTTGAACTTTGTGTGGCATTTTGGCTGACAGTGGTGCTCGGCTACTTGTCGGGCAGTTGACTCTTGGGGCCAGTTGTTTGATCTGTGAATGGACTAACTATTGTTAGTCTCATAATGTTTTAGCAAATGTCCGGAAAAGGTATGGGATTTGACAAATGGTTGGTTTAGCTATTGATCGAACAGCTCGCCCTAAGTTTGCCTGAGTTGGCTTGAAAAGTTAGCCCAATTTGTAAAAAAACATCAGTCACTATTCTCACTCACTAAGGACCTTCGCCCACAACATCGCAGTGTTAGACGCCAAAATAAACATGAACTAGCCTTACCTAGCTCTAAATTAACAATGTTCCATTCAGGACCTTTAGCCATGTGTGTGAAAATATATAATAAGATTCCAAATTCTATCAAGGATATAGAGTACGAAAATACATTTAAAAAAAGTCTCCAAGAATACCTTATATTAAAATCGTATTACACTCTAAAGGAATTCTTGGACGATAAATAAATTTTGACATTTAAATTCTTACATGTACACGCCTGCAATTATAACTCACTACCTACCTGATATATTATTTTATGATTATTATTGTTATGGCTAATTTTTTAATTTAATTAATTTATTTTTTAAATTTTAATTCTGTATTGTTAATTTTTATCTTTAATTTTAATTATATGTTGCTGTGCCCTAACAGGGTCCATAACTGTACCTTAGCTCTAAGCCTCATGTAACACCTTTTATACACATTATGGTTCGCAATAAATGAATATGAATATGAATATGAACTTGCTCAAATGATAATGAAAAAATTGTTGGTTATATATTGTGTTAAGTTAATTCTTTACAGACATACACACAATTGTTTGCGATTCGCAAACTTTTTATACTATTCTGAAACACTTCGAAATTCGGAAATTACTCCAAATTGTGTATGGGCTTAAATGGTAATAAAAAAGTTGCAAAACTACTTTTGAGTAATTGACTTTCAGACAAAAACTGCGAAGTACTCGTAGTTCGCGTCGTGCATAAAATTTGAAGTCGCGCCACGTAAAAAGTTTGTGTACGGTAGAGGCGTGGCGAGTGGTCGGGGCGCGCGGCGCGGCACCGGGGACGGAGGCGCGGGGCGCGAGTGCGGCGGCGCGGCGCGCGGCGCTCGCGGCAGTCCCCGGCGCGCCCCCGCCCGACGCGCACGCCACAGCGCCTTTTCCGCGTACAGCATGCCCGCCGCCCGAGCCGCGGCCGCGTGAGGCGACCCCACACGGACTGTGCTGTGCTGTGCCCACTAATGATGAATTAACGCTTGGACTTGCTCACTTAAATCTTTCGTTAAGGATCCGCTTTATCCCGATCTGGTAATTGTCGATTGTTACATTTGGGTTAACGGTCAGTGCAGCTTATAGAAGCGCGCGTGACTGCCATGCGTGGTGCAGCGCTGCACGCCCTCACGCCAAAAGAGGCGCGAGGCGCGCGGTGCGAGCCCGCCGCCGCTAGCGTCTTTAAGTCTCCACAGCTCTAATCACGCATCGAGTGCAAAAAGTTCTTAAAACCAGATTATTCATTATCATTTTCCGTACAAAAAAATCGCCCAGCGCTGTAGGTTTCAAACGTTAACTTACTTAAATAAATAATAAATAGGATGTTGTTCATGATATTGACTCGTTTACTCGGACACCCTCATTTCTCTTTTTTTTTAATACAGTCTTAGTGATTTTGCATTGTGTTAAAAAAATATTGCTTATTCTTTAATTGTTTATTTTCACACAATTACCTTTGTGTTTAATTGTTTTTACTCTCTGTGAAAATGGATACTACTCCGTCTGAGTGCGTACAAGTTATAGATCCAGGCTGGATGAGACCGCGCGTCGTGGTCAGATGTCTTCTTCTAAGTCGATCACCAATAAGAAGAGTATACCGAAGGTTCTTAGAGACTGGGAGCATCAGTAGACGATCAAGTTCACGAAGAAATTGGGCTACTTCAGCACGAGATGATGGATTATGGTGTCTATAAGTTGATCGGTTTATGGACTGACGATGGAGATTTGCAGAAAGTGTGTATTGCACATCCTCTCAAACCCACTATTGGTCCGAAATGAAGTGCCGCGCATCGCCAACCGCGGCTTCGATTTGTTCGTGTTCACCTTGATTGGGTACTCAAACGATGCAAGGTTGCACTGTTCTCGGAAGAGTGTCACATCAGTCTTCATGAAAACGATGGGTGCGGGGAAGTTAACCGAACACAGAGAGAACTATTTGCACTGGCTTGCATTGAAGATCGAGTGGCTTTTGAAGAAGGAGAGGAAAAACGGATCCGTCGTATCGTATCAAGACCTCTTCTAGCCAATTAGACTGCACAATGATACATTCTGGAGGTGCTAGGAGAACGTTTAATGTCATATTATGCTGAATTTGAAGACGAGGGTTTCACGCTAATGCAGGAAAACGCCTGACCACATCCAAGCACGATAGTATTCTAGTACCAACGTGGGGTGGAAATTCCTTTTATCTAGTGGCCAGCAAAAAGTCTTGACATTAATCTCATTGAACATCCATGGAATGATCTGAACAGAAGGGGCAGGAATCCCTAGGAGCTAAAGGTCAAGTCGAGAGAGAAGGTAGACCAAGAATTCCTAAAAACACTAATAAAATCAATTTAAAAAAACGATGGAAGCTGCAATAAGAGCACGTGGGGGATACAAGCTACTCAACAAAGTCTTCTTTTGTTTAACGCTTTGTATGATTTTCATTTACAAATATTATTATTCCTTTTTTTATTTTCTAAAAACGGCATGGTTGTTATGATTAAAACAAGATGTTTAAAAACACATGTTAAAAACAGTTTGAAATTAAACAGTGTTTTGAATCATGGACGTTGTTTAAACTTTTCATGGCACATGAATGGATACAAAATGAAAAAACGTTAATATTTAGGAGTCTAACATAAATAAATAGCTTGACATAAAATCATTCGAGTCGTAATTACCTGAAATTTTCGGTTTTTTGTGGCAGTGCTACCGGCATCCCTATTCTGGAGTCAGCAGTTGGATGCCAACAAGGTGACCCTCTTGGGCCTGTAATTTTCAGCCTAGCCATACATATCGTCTTCTAAAAATAAATATTTAGATGACGGAACTTGGTAACTAGGAGGTAATGTAGACACCGTTATCAATGACTTCATATTCCTCAAACACGAATTTAAATCCATCGGTCTGGATCTTAACTCTTCCAAATGTGAAGTGTGTGTGTTCTTCCTGACACGACTGCCAGACAACCTACACTAGATAAATTTAATGAACAATATTTTATACAAAAACTCTCTGCACCTCCTAGGTTCGCATATTTTTGAATATATGTAGTTCATAGGTACTTCATCGACATTTCATATCGACTTTCCCAAATTAATTTACATTCAGTATTCACCATTTTTATTTGTGTACTCTCTCCAGTGTTCTCCTCTGTGGAAGCTGGTCCTGCTCCACGTGACAGTGTAGGATAAATTGATAGCGCTTATTTAATATTCTTGTTGGAACTGCTCAAGATTGTACAGATGCCAACAGATCAACCTACCCGAATCTGTTGAATGTTACCAATAGAATATTAACCTTTAACTATTATGATAGGGTTGAAAATCTATTATAGAAAATTGACAGATTGAGGTAGGTTGATGTGCTGGCGTCTGTACAGCTGTATTTACATTGTATAGATTCAATCTTCCTTGTATTGTATAATTTCACGGCATTGAGTGAGTCCTATGTACCTCGGAGCTATCATTAACTGAATACCTATGTCTCTTATTGACTTGAATGACCCTGGCGGTTGAGAGTATGTTATGCTCACTCAAATGTCTTACTGATGATGGCGCGTGGTTCGGATCATTTAGTTCCCTTCAAAATATTGTAGATGAAGGTTGGTGCTGATACATGTGTCATGTTCATCTTTTAACAGTCATTTTTTATTTTAAATATAGATATTTTTTTGAAATTCATTTTGTCTTTCTTATAATTCTTGTGGACACTTTTTGCTTGCTACATCGTTCTCACATAATGTACCATCTCAAGATGAATGATGTAACAAAGGTTCCGTAATCGTTTTCGCGATTGAATAAGAGTGTCAAAGTCAAAGTCAAAGTCAAATCATTTATTTCAATTAGGCCATCAACGAGGCACTTTCAAACGTCGAATATTAACATTAAGGAAATGGGATGGGATGGGATTGATTCTACACCCATTCGCTAGGGTAGGTTTGTATGAAGAAGAATGGGCAAGAAACTCCATACTTACTCTTTTTAAAAATGTTTAACAATATTTTTATATACATCATTTGACATCAATAATGTGAAAGCAATGTACTTTAAATCTACACTAAATATTATTAAAAAAAAAATGAATAAGGAAAAAAAATAGCACAAAGGTACATCGTGTTCACATTTTAACAAAATATTGCAATTACCTACAGCTATTTTACAAATATAATATAAGTGTGTGAGCATTCAAATTTCAACAAGCTTGATTTTGTTTAAACCCTACATTGTACTATGGAGCAGGACCAGCATGTTTCCAAACATTTTTATCTTGAATATAATCTTCTAATTTATAATATGCTTGTTTACTAAGTGTATTTTTTATGTAACTTTTAAATTTTCTTTCATTTAGAGTTAAAATTTCGCTAGGTATTTTGTTGTAACATTTAACACAGTACCCCATAAAAGATTTTTTGACTTTAGACAATCTAAAATAAGGTTGATCAATTTTATCTTTATTTCTAGTATTAAAATTATGTCTATCGCTTATTTTATTAAAAAGATGAAGATTTTTCCTAACATGCATTATATTTTCATAAATAAATTGACAAGGCACTGTCATTATATTAATCTTTTTGAATAGTTCCCTAAGAGATTCGCGACGACGTAGATTGTAAATAGCTCTGATGGCTCTCTTTTGCAAAATAAAAATGGATTCAATGTCAGCCGCCCGGCCCCACAGTAGAATGCCATAAGACATAATGCTGTGAAAGTAGCTGAAGTAAACCAAACGCGCAGTTTCGACGTCTGTTAACTGTCTTATCTTTCTAACAGCATAAGCGGCTGAGCTAAGACGGCTCGCTAGAGATGCTATATGGGGGCCCCATTGTAATTTATCGTCTAACGTGATTCCCAGGAAAACTGTCTGATTAATAAATTCCAATTTTACTCCGTTCAAAAAAACGTCGCAATCGCTACTTCTAACATTTGGCAAAGTGAATCTAATACATTTAGTTTTCGTTTCATTAAGAACTAAATTATTCAGAGTAAACCAATTTTGAACCTTAGAAATAGAGTCATTAACATTTTCTAGGTTATGTGCACGTCTATCTATTTTAAAAATTAACGATGTATCATCAGCAAATAACACCATCTGTGGTTGATTTTTTAGTAAATGGGGTAAATCATTAATATAGACTAAGAAAAGGAATGGACCCAAAATAGAACCTTGAGGCACGCCCATAGTCATTTCAGCCCCTGACGAGTTTACACCGTTTATCTGAACTTTAACCTGTCTATCTCTTAGGTATGAATTTATTAAATCAAGAGCTGTATTTTTAATTCCATAGTGTTCCAGTTTCAGCAACAGCGTTTCGTGGTTTACGCAATCGAATGCTTTTGAGAGGTCGCAAAAAATTCCTATGGCATCTTGCGCTTCCTCCCAGGAGTTAAAAATGTTCTTCAATAGGGTAACACCGGCGTCAGTTGTACAACGACCTTTGGTGAAACCGAACTGTTGATCATGAAAGATGGAGTTTCTATTGAAGTGACATAGCATTTGTGCAAGCATTAACTTTACAAACACTTTACTGAAAACTGGCAAAATTGACACAGGCCTATAATTGTTAGGTTCCTTACAATCACCCGATTTGAAAAGTGGAGCAACCTTACTATGTTTCATGAGATCCGGAAACACTCCTTGATCTACACTAGTATTAAATATAAAAGCTAAATAAGGCGCAACGGTTTCTATTATAGATGTACACGTCTTCACAGACATTCCCCAGAGATCTTCTGTTGACTTAATTTTAAGATCTTTGAATGCTTTAATCACAGCTTGGGGGTTTGTGTGCCGAAACCTAAACTCCATCGGGCATGCCTTTACATTATTTCTAAGTAAGGCAGCAGAGAGTGCGGGTGACGAATTTAAAGACTCGGTCGTCTTAAGAGGTATGTTCGAAAAAAATTCCTTCATTCAATTCAAATTCCTGAGCTACTTCTATATCCGTGTTTATAGGGCCATGTGCAGTTTCTAAATTAAATTCGTTGTTGCGCTGTTTATTCCTACCTGTCTCATTATTTATAATTTTCCAAGTTGTTTTAATTTTATCATCAGCTGATTTTATTTGATTACTTATATGAATAGCTTTAGCTGTTTTGCACACAATTTTAAAAGTTTTTGAATATTTGGCAACATACTGATGAAAGGTAGTATTATTCAGATTGTGTCTCTTCAGACCATAAAGTTCGAAAAGCCTTTCTCTGCTTTTACGAATTCCAGTTGTCGCCCAATCACTAAATAAGAATTTTGTGAAGATAGTTTTAGTTTTTACTGGAAACGTGCGAGTAAATTGTGTACTTAAAATTGCAAAAAACTCGGTGTAAAACTCATTTGGGTCACTTATATTATTAAAGTTATAATGATCACATAACTTACTTGTTAGTGTTTTATTAAATTTTTCTAGATTTTTACATGTAATTGGCCTATACCTTATTTGAGTTGTTTGAATAGGTGTGTAGGCGCAAAACGTTATTGTTTGGCCACTGTGATCAGATGGCAATTTATTAAAAATTTCCTTATGCAAATAATCACAATTAGAAAATACATTATCTATACAAGTGGCAGAAGAAGCTGTCACTCTGGTAGGTTCCATAAAAATATGTGACAAGTTAAATGATTTAAAAAGACTCAACAATCTGATACTATTGGAGTTATTTTCTAAAATATTGATATTAAAATCACCACAGACGATGACAGATTTACTACTACTACATACTTTATTTACCCATGCAGTTCTTCTCCATAGAGATCTACTCTTTGGAATGGGCATCCACAGTACTTTCACAGTTTTTATGTCTTGTGACTAGGACTGTAAAACCATAATTATTTTAAATTATAGTTTTATTTTCTGTCTTTTGACAAGAGTCTCTAGCGGTCTACTTGAAATAAATGCTTTGATTTTGATTTCCCGGTTTAAAGCGCACTATGCCGGTGACATTACCTTGCAGCTTTATTTTTTTGTGGTTATTTGACGCTATCTGTTGCAAGCGGCCTAACTCGCATGCGATTGAAATATATTATGAAATATACAATAATATTTGGGAGGTTTGGGGACCAGGGTGTAAAGCTACTTTTCCCCGATGTAAGAGAGCGCTGTGCCCGACAACAATTACTGTCGGAATTTCCTATTAACCCAAACTCATAGAGAATGTTGATTGCGACTTACGCGGTACTTTTGTTCTCCAATCGCTCCATCCACCTGCCATTTTTTGTGGGCGACTGGAGCATTTCACCCGAAGGGTTATTTTTCCAAGGGTGTAAAGGTTTCATGAACTTTTTGTTGGATCATAATAGGTTTTACCTATGAAACTGCCGTTTGATATGAAAAAATTTAAACGAATTTTTTTCATGTATTTTTTTATTTGTATTAATCGAAGTAATCACCCATGCAATCAATGCATCTTTGCCAACGCAGTGGCAGTTTATTGATGCCCTTCTTAAATTAATCAGCTGGACGGGAGGCAACAAATTCTTCATTCGGGTATTACATTTTTTTCCCGCCAAGAAGTTATCCAAATTATGGAAAAAATACTAGTTTGTAGGCGCAAGGTCTGGTGAGTAGGGCGGATGACGGAGAGCTTCCAACCCCAGTTCTTGCAACTTGGAGACCGTCTGCTGTGCAGTATGAGGTCGCGCCTTGTCGTGCAGGAGTACCGGAGATGAGCGATTGACCAATGGTGGTTGGAGATGTGCCAGCTTCTCCATCATTGTGTTCAGTTCTTCACAGTACACATCTGCAGTAATGCTCACCCCGTTTGTAAAGAAGCTGTGATGAATTACACCGGCGCTAGACCACCAAACAGTGACCATCACTTTTCTAGGGGTAAGTTTTCGTTTAGGGCATTGTTTAGGTGCTGAAGCCAGGATCCAACCAACTTGCTGAGCGCTTGCGGTTATCAAACAGAATCCATTTTTCATTGCAGATAACAATGCGGTTTAAAATTCCTTCATTACACAAATGATGTGATGATCTTCATGATGTCTGTTGAGCAGTGCA
This sequence comes from Agrotis puta, assembly GCA_943136025.2. Classification (NCBI taxonomy): domain Eukaryota; kingdom Metazoa; phylum Arthropoda; class Insecta; order Lepidoptera; family Noctuidae; genus Agrotis; species Agrotis puta. The sequence goes on from OW964171.2 coordinate 19,598,358, forward strand.
AGACACGTCGCGATCATTGACTTCGTGGGGCACCCATTTGTCAAGCTTTTTTACCTTGCCAATTTGACGCAAATGGACCAATATTGTTTTGACGCCAACGTCGAAAGTTGCTGCTAATTCAGCCATTGATTGTGTATCATCAGCTTCCACAATCGCCTTTAATTCGTCATTGTCGACCAAAGTCTTCGGACGATCGCGAGGTTCATATTTCCGGTCGGAATTTCCAGAACGGAAGCGAGCAGACCAATAACAGGTGGTGCGTTGGTTTGTAGTGTTAGCTCCGTAAACGTCGAAGCTGTCGTATTTTTGTAAGATAAAAGCCTCTAAATAAATAAAGATTGAAGTACTCATATTCCATAACTAGCTTCTGCCCGCGGTTTCACCCGCGTCATGTTAGGCGTTTGGCCCTATGGTCCCGTCCCGGTCAGTTCCCTTGAGGAGCACGTGGAACACGACGCACCGTGGCTCGGGCCTTGTCCTTTGTCGGACGGCGAGCTACCCATTACTCCCCGTCCGCAAGCGGCTGGAATATGCCCCGCGATTTGTTGCCCCGTGGCTGGGGCGATAGGTAGAGGATATCTTTTCCCGCACGCATTCCGACTGCTCCCCATTCACTCGCCTGCCGCCGAATCCCTGAGGTACCTCCCGCAATAACCGTGCCCGGGAGGACTTGCGTCAGGTTGAAGTTGAGGCTGAAGACGCCGTAGCGCATCTCCAACCACTTCTCAAAGATGATCTTACGACCGCAATTATGACTTGCCCAGGCAGTCATTATTTTATTGTAGTATTATTTTGAAACTATGATATCTCCTTAGATATTCATTAAAATCAAACGATGTCAAGGGCAATTTTGTTCAAAATCAAATGCTTATGATGATTAACGTATTTATTTGGATAAGGATTAATATCATGTTAATGAAAATACCTTCGCAAATAATGAAGCTCTTTAAAATCAAATTTGATTTCCACAAAAAAGGTTATAGTGACTTAACCTTAAAAGATAGATACATATATGCGCGCGACGTAGTACATAATTTTTGCGTATCTTTAACCGTTCACGCAGCGCACGCAACGGAAGCTGTCGAAAAGGAATTCATTTTCCCGATTTTGAAACATTTCTCACTGCTGCTCCGCTCCTATTAGTGATAGCGTGATGTTACATAGCCTATAGCCTTCCTCGATAAATGGACTACCCAACACTGAAAGAATCATTCAAATCGGACCAGTAGTTCCAGAGATTAGCGCGTGCAAACAAACAAACAAGCTCTGCAGCTTTATAATATTAGTATAGATGTACTAAGTATTGTACACATTGAAAAGGTCTACAGAAAAGTCCGTGATGGTATATGTCTGTCTCTTATGGATAACCCACAATAACTTTTTTTTGTCATTTACTTTTTACGACAAATAATGGCTAATTTTCGAAGCGATTTTAACCAATACAGCATTAATCCTTAACCAATTAAATACCTTGAATACATTGTTCATTTAATATAGATCTATATGGCCGTTTACACCGTATGATTTAAGTGAATATTTTCGAAGATATTACAGATTTAAAGTTATAAGACAATATCTTGGTTTAAAGAAAGAGCGATTCTGTCACCAACTAACGAACAAGTAGATAAAGTACTCGTAAATAACTTGATTCTTTCAAAGATTGATGCGCCGACAAAAATATACTACTCGGTCGATACTGTTCTCGATTTGGAAGAAGCTGTTCATTTTCCTACAGAATTTCTAAACTCTTTGAACCCGTCTGGACTCCCTCCTCACAAAATGGTGTTGAAAGTAGGTTGTCCTGTTATTTTATTAAGAAACCTGAATCCAGCTAAACTTTGCAATGGCACGCGTTTGCTGGTAAAATCATTGAAAACTTTCATAATAGAGTGCACAATACTCACAGGATGTGGTACCGGAGTAGATGTATTGACTCCCCGAATCCCTCTGATACCATCGGATTTACCCTTCCAATTTAAACGTTTACAGTTTCCGATAAAGACATCTTTTGCAATGACCATTAATAAATCGCAGGGTCAAACCTTCAACGTTGCAGGCTTAAATTTGAGCGTTGACTGTTTTTCACATGGACAACAAAGTATGTCACTCTTTCAAGAGTGACCTCCAGAGAAAACATGTTTGTATTGTCTAATGACAAGAAAGCTGTGAACGTTGTTTATAAAGACATTCTGTAATATGTTGTAAAAATTAAATAAATAGTTAAAAATGTAAAAAGTAAGTAAGTAAAAATGTGGTGTATGAATTTAGGTATCCCAAAGATAGCAGGAAATCTTCATGGTATAGGGAAAGGGCGATTGTTTTACTCCAAAAACGCGTGCGGGCCACGGGCAGTAATGAATACATCAAAACTACTGGATCGATTTTAATCACATAGGCTATATATTTTATACCCGTGCGAAGCCAGAGCGGGCCGCTATGTTTTTAAATACAACGTTCACAGTTTTTCTGTAGTGTATTTAGTATCAGCATTGCACCCGTGCGAAGCCGGGGCGGGTCGCTAGTAATAATATATTCTAAGTTCTCTATGTACTGCCCTGGGATCTGGGGAAACTGTCCTCCAGCGCGTCTGAGTGGCGCGTGGAGGCGCAGCGCCGCGGGGCGAATCCCCGCTGCCTCGACAAGTCGAGGGGCGGCGGGAAGAGCTCCGGCGCGATCTCAGGGCAGTATGGAGGGAGCGACTGTCGCAACCGAGTTCCGGGCACGCCGCAATTGCGGCGGTAAGACCCCTCTTTGAGGAGTGGCTGGATAGGCGTCACGGCGTCCTGACCTACCGATTGACGCAGGTCCTCACCGGACACGGAAGTTTCAGGAGGTACCTGTGTCTGATAAAGAGGGAAGAAACGCCTGGGTGTCACCATTGCGAGGATCGTCCGGAGGACACGGTGCAGGACTGTCCCGCTTGGGCAGAGCACCGCCGTGTCCTCACGACGGCGATAGGCGGTGACCTCTCGCGCCCGGCATTGGTCGAGGCCATGCTGCGGGGCGAGACGGAATGGGAAGCGGTCGCCTCCTTCTGCGAAGCAGTCTTCCTCGCGAAGGAGGAGGCGGGCCGCGTGAGGGAGAGGACAGCGTCCTCCCTCCACCCCAGCCGCAGTGGTAGACGCTCACGGCGACAGACGTCGCAAGACGATCTTCGGCCACCGTAGGCGCGGGTATGCGGGCGGCGAGTAATGGGCGACTCGCTGTCCGACCATGGACATGCCCGGGTCGACGGCGCGTTGTGTTCCACGCGCCCCTCAAGGAATGTCAGCATAGTGACGGGGCCTGTAGAGGGACAAGGCTGCCGGGGTCGCGGGACTCACGAATTACCGTGACCCCGGTACATAAAGGGCTATTGAAGGACACCGTGGATTTTAGTCAGTCAAGTCTGACAGTCCCTTCCAACCTGACCTGGGTGGGAGGACTCTATTGATGATTTTACCACAATAATCAATAATCATTTATTTCTTTGCAAACATGGGTACATCTATCTATCTATCTTCTATCTTCTATATATATAAAAATGTTATGTTGGTTTGTGTATGCTTTAAAAACTCAAAAAGTACTGCACCGATTGAGCTGAAACTTTAGCATGATATGTAATCCGCATCAAGGATTGTTTTTATCTATTTTTTGCATCAGTCACATATCCGCAACCGCGAAAAAACAGTTTTTTTAACGATCAGCTCTGTACCAGTGACCGCGCCATCTACCGGAAGCAAGGATAACACTCGCTGACAACCGCAGTCGTAATGACGCAGTCACATGAGAAGAAATTTTAGCATGATATTTAATCCGCATCAAGGATTGTTTTTATCTATTTTTTTGTTTGTTGAAAAAACAGTTTTTTGTGCCACAGCGAAGCGGGGCAGGGTACAGCTAGTCTATATATATATAAATGTTATGTTGGTTTGTGTATGCTTTAAAAACTCAAAAAGTACTGCACTGATTGAGCTGAAACTTTAGCATGATATATAATCCGCATCAAGGATTGTTTTTATCTATTTTTTTTTTGTTGAAAAAACAGTTTTTTGTGCCACAGCGAAGCGGGGCAGGGTACAGCTAGTTATTTATACATAGATGTTGTTTCCTTATAGTTAGATTCTCCACATTTTACCGACATGGGTATGCAAATCGTGTACAGTTTTTAGAAAAATATATCTTAATTACATAATAACTATACAATGAAATATTAAATGTCAGAATAATCAGAATCATAGTTAAAAAAAATAAGAAAAAAAATCATAATAATGTCAAATCAATCAAATAATAATAATCATGTCAATCAGTAAGCGAATCATCATTAAAAAAACTGTCAATCGTATAATAGCATTTTGTCAGTAAAATTAACGATAAAAAAAAGTTGTTTATGTAATCTTCTATCTGTATATATAAAAGGAGAACTGACTGACTGACATATCAACGTACAGCCGAAACTACTGGGGCTAGGAATGTGAAATTTTGCACATGGCTTCCTATTATAATGTAGGGGAGCACTAAGAAGGGGTTTTTGGAAATTTAACCTTTAGGGGGGTGAAAAGGGGGAATTAGGAAAGTACGAAACCCATGCGGACGAAGTCGCGAGCAAAGTGCTAGTTAACAATAAATATTTAAAAGTTTATAAGTTGAATAAATATCAGTCAAATGAATATTGTTCTTGTTTATACTTTTCACTTGCGCGATTTTTTCTAAGTTATTTTTTTTAATACACTCGAGAGCAATGAATCCGGGTCACTTAAAGAATGTTAAAAATCTCTGAAACTAAAAATGATAGGTTAATGCAATAAATTGTATTTAATAGACAATGTAATACGCCTTAAATGAAAGTAAAAAAAAAATTGAGTCACCATACATTTTATTAACACAAAATTACATAAAGAAAAAAACTGCTGATCTCTCCTTAAAACAAAAATAGGAAACATGAAATTTTTGAACTTTATTACGATTTTTTTGAATTTTAATACTTCGTATTGCCTCCTCGTGCTTCCATTACTGCGTTTACGCGGTTTGGCATGCTGTACACTAAGTTCCTTATACGATTTTGGGGAATATTCTCCCATTCCTCTGTGAGAGCAATTTTGAGCTCACGAAGCGTGATTGGGGGAGGGTTTCGTTGTTTTACGCATCTGCCTAGCTCGTCCCAAGCATGCTCGATCGGGTTGATATCCGGGCTGCGCGCTGGCCACTCCATACGAGTAATGTTCATCTCTTGAAGGTAGTCATTCACAATCCTACCTGTATGAGGTCGGGCATTGTCATGCATAAATAAAGCATCCTCACCTAAATTGACCATAAATGGACCAACGTGATCATTGAGGATTTCTCCCACATATCTTACGCTAGTTAAAGAGCCGTTTTCTATGATCACCAGCTCTGTCCGACTTTCAGAAGAAATTCCGGCCCACACAAGTACAGACCCACCACCGTAGGCTACTTTTTCTTCGATGCATGCTTACTTGAATCTTTCCCCTGGTCTTCGATACACTCTGTGTCTTCCATCGTGCTTGTAGAGCATAAATTTTGATTCGTCGGAGAACATAACTTTTGACCAATCTTCAATACTCCAATTTACGTGGCTCTAGGCATATCTTAGTCTTGAAATACGATGCCCACGCTCCAGTTTAGGGCCTTTTGCAGGTCTAAGGGGTTTTAAGTTAGATTCAGCAAGCCGACGTCTTACTGTCCATGCACTTGGGTTACTTCCTCCGAGGCGTCGAAACTGATTGGTGAGTTCAGTTCCTCTGAGAAAGCGATTTCGAAGCATGGTGTTCACCAAGTATCGGTCTTCTCGTGCTGTGGTACACCTGGTTATGCCCGTTCCTGGTCTGCGTAGGTTAGAACCAGTTTCTTCGTAACGTCGGAGAACTCTTTGTACTGTTGACACACCGACAGTCCTGGCTGTATCGCGCTGACTCCGGCCGGTTTCCGGCATTGTAAGTATTCTGGTGCATTCTTCAGGCGTAAGCAACATAATTTCAGCATGAATAATGAATATAGAGCACTATCAACATCAAATCAAATCAAATCAAATCAAATCAAATCGTTTATTTCAATTAGGCCAATTACAGGCACTTTTGAATTGTCAAGAGACAAAATAAAACTAGTACAAAAATAGTTATGGTGCTACAGTCCCAGTCACAAGACATAAAAACTGTGAAAGTACCGTAGGTGCTCATTCCAAAGCATAGATCTCTATGGAGAAGAATGAGCAAGAAACTCCATGGACACTCTTTTTCAATCGCCAAAATTTTTACAAAACTTTTTTACATCATTCATCATGAGATGGTACATTATGTGAGAACGATGTGGCAAGTTAATAGTGTCCATAGTAAATATAAAAAAGACAATTCAAAAATAAAGTTATTATTAATTAAAATAGACCGGGGCAGCTAAGAGATGACCAGTCCCAACTGACAGCGCCCGTTCACGAACATGACACATGTATCAGCACCATTCAGCTCAACCATTTTGAAGGGAACTAAATGATCCGACACACACGCCACCATCAGCGAGACTTTTGAGTGAGCATGACATATTCTCAACCGCCAGAGTCATTCAAGTCAATGAAAGACGTAGGTTTCTAGTCAAAGATAGCTCTGAAGTACATGGTACTCACACAATGCTGGCTATGACGCTATATAATACTAGATAGATACACTCTATACAATGCAAGAGATAGTTGTACATTCTTCATCCGCTCCAACAATATTATTAAAAGATGAAGGAAACCTACGACTGTCGTACTAAAATAATAAAAAATACACACAAAAAGACAAACAATAAAATATAAAGTAGGACAATAATGTCCGTTAATCAAAATAAAATAATAAAACAAATACAAACACATAAAATAAAACAAGATGACTTAATTAAGTCATAAAAAAAAAACAAATAAACAATTATATGAATCCATATAACTAGTCCGGAAGAAGAAAAATACTAAAAATCTGGGAAAGAGCATGAACGCCGTCTTAACTTCAACAGACTGACCAGCTGTTTTTATCGTCTAAATAATCGTTAATGGAATAATATGCCTTAGAACAAAGTTTGGATTTAATCTTAGATTTAAACACATTAAACGGCAAGTCTAGGAATGACGAAGGCAATTTATTATAGAATTTTATACCAAGGCCTATAAATGAGCTGTGAACCTTATGAAGCTGATGAAAAGGAACACGTAGGTGGTGCTTATTTCTCGTGTTAATAGTGTGAAAATCACTGTTCTTGGTATATAGATGTAGATTTTGCCTAATATATATAATGTTCGCAAAGATGAATTGAGATGCCACTGTCAGAATTCCAATCTCCTTAAACAAATCCCTCAGAGAAACTCTAGTACCTAGTTGGTAAATTGCCCGAACAGCTCGTTTTTGCAAAACAAATATGTTTTGAATATCAGCCGCTTTGCCCCACAATAAAATGCCGTAGGACATAAGGCTGTGAAAATAACTAAAATAAACTAGTCGAGCTGTATCAACGTCCGTGTACTGTCTTACTTTTCTGACAGCGTAGGCTGCCGAGCTTAGTCTTCCCGCTAAACTTGTTATATGCGGTTTATGTACCCACATAAATGACAGATTACAAACAAAAGCAAAACCAAATGCTGTAATTTCGTATTTCCATCTTCGAAAGTGGCCATTTTTCAAATTTGTTTTTTTTTATGATATAACTTTACAATAACTAAGAAGTTTTAATACCTTCATTTAAGGAGTATTACATTGTCTATTAAATACAATTTATTGCATTAACCTAGCATTTTTAGTTTCCGAGATGTCGTCAGTGATAGCCGAGTGGTACGACCGTTGGACTGCCAAGTCAAAGGTTGCAGGTTCGAACCCCGGCACGCACCAATGTCTTTTAGAATTCATGTGCGTATTATAAATTAATTATCACTTGCTAAAAACGGTGAAGGAAAACATCGTGAGGAAACCAGCACACCTGAGAGATTTTTCAACGGTGTGTGAAGCCATGTCAGAGGCCTACGGGCGGTTTAAACTCTGACACCAGGTTGTTCATCAACCACACGATAAGAAGAAGAAGTTTCCGAGATTTTTAGGATTCTTTAAGTGACCCGGATTCATTGCCCTCGAGTGTAGATAGAGTGATTCAAGAGGAAGGTTTAAATGTATATAATATTATAAAAATCGAGAAGAATGAAGCGAATTTTTTGTAGTCGTCGATTTAAACCCAATCAAACAAATGATCCTTAATTTCAATCTAAAACTTATTTATTTTACTTAATTATTACGACTACAAAAAATTCGCTTCATTCTTCTCGACCGCAGAAATAAAAGTAACAACTGACAAACTGTTGAATAAAATGATGACGTATGTGTCAAACAAACCAAGATCATATTTTCCTCAAAAGAGGTTTTATATTATTTTGATATAAAACCTCTTACAAATTAAATTGTTCTAAATATCTTATGAAGAAATAATTATCAAAAGCTAACAATAACATGCATAATGTAGTAGAGATTGCACCATGCGCGCGGCGTATTTTTTGCGTTGCTTGCAAAATTGCATTTTTGTTGTGTGTGCAGAACTTGGGCAGGCGGCGCGCGGTGGCGGCGCGATGCGCTGACGACATGCGCGGGCTGACATGCCGCGCCGTGCCGCGCCGCACCCCGCGGCCGCGCTGCTGCTTCTCGCGGCGGCCGCGCTTGCCGGCTGCGCCGCCAATCCCGACGCCAAGCGCCTCTACGACGACTTGCTGTCCAACTACAACAAGCTGGTGCGGCCCGTGCTCAACGTCAGCGACGCGCTCACCGTGCGCATCAAGCTCAAGCTGAGCCAGCTCATCGACGTGGTGAGCCCTTCCCTACCCCCGCACACCCACACACCCGCACTCCGCCACTCGACCGAGCCCCTCTCACCTGAGCCTCGCTTCTGTTACAGAACCTAAAGAATCAGATCATGACGACCAACTTGTGGGTGGAGCAGGTAAGGATTGCGTCAACAGCAGCAGGTGGTTGAATTCGGCGCCCGTTTGATCGTGTCCGTGCCTTGTTCGCAGAGCTGGTACGACTACAAGCTGTCGTGGGAGCCGCGCGAGTACGGCGGAGTGGAGATGCTACACGTGCCCTCCGACCACATTTGGCGGCCTGACATCGTCCTCTACAATAAGTAAGTGAGAATGACTGCTTCTCGTTAAGCGAGGTTGTGTCACCACCAGCTAACCGAGCTATTGTCGCAGTGCCGACGGTAACTTCGAGGTGACGCTAGCGACGAAAGCGACACTGAACTACACGGGCCGTGTGGAATGGCGGCCGCCGGCCATCTACAAGTCTTCGTGTGAGATTGACGTGGAGTATTTCCCCTTCGACCAGCAGACGTGCGTCATGAAGTTCGGTTCATGGACGTACGACGGCTTCCAGGTAACCACCGCCGTTCACCACCACGGCACAGCGCCACAGAGGCGGTGCGTCGACGGAGTGTGCTACATGCGTTGTGTGCTCAGGTGGACTTGCGGCACATCGACGAGGCGCGCGGCACCAACGTGGTGGAGCTGGGCGTGGACCTGTCCGAGTTCTACACCTCCGTGGAATGGGACATCCTCGAGGTGCCCGCCGTCAGGTAACGCTCGATCGATTGCTGCCTCTTATCGACACAAACTGTCATCATGGACTCAACATTTGTTGCATTTGTTCGTCAGGAACGAGAAGTTCTACACGTGCTGCGATGAGCCGTATCTGGACATAACGTTCAACATCACCATGCGGCGCAAGACGCTGTTCTACACCGTGAACCTGATCATCCCCTGCATGGGCATCTCGTTTCTAACGGTGCTGGTGTTCTACCTGCCGTCCGACAGCGGCGAGAAGGTGTCGTTGTCCATCTCCATCCTGCTGTCGCTGACGGTGTTCTTCCTGCTGCTGGCAGAGATCATCCCGCCCACTTCGCTCGTGGTGCCGCTGCTCGGCAAGTTCGTGCTCTTCACCATGATCCTCGACACCTTCAGGTATCGCCTGCGCATCTGGTGCCACTACACATTTATACCGCAACACAATATATTAATATAGTGTGTAAAACACTTACTACTTATATCTTTAGCTCGCTGCCTCAGTTCAACAAAAAAGGGTAAAATAACTTTTTTTCGGAAGTCGGTTGCTTTTTTTTCATTAAATTGACTATTGCCATCGACTTCCGAAAGAAATTTTTTTACACATTTGTGTTTGGTTTTGAAACTTGGTTAGATTAATTTTTCTTAAACAAAACGAAAAATAATAACTTAAGAGTTACAATGCTGACGTAATTTTAAATAAACCATTTTAGAGACTGTCGCTAAGCGATGGAGTGCTGTATATCGCGGGTTCGATCCCTGCACAGAACAAATATTTGTATGATCTGTGTGTATTTGTTCCCGGTCTTGGGTGTTTTTCAGTGAGTGTGTGTGTTTCTATGTTTGTGAGTGAGTTTCTATGTTTGTAAATGCAACCACGATACAGGGGAAATTCCAATAGCGGGGCAACGTTTTATAAAAAAAACCGAAAAACATTTTTTCTTAATCTGAATTAATTAGGCATAAATTCTTACTATTATAAGCCTTAGGTCGCGGGACTCACGAATTACCGTGACCCCGGAACGTAAATGGCTATTGAAGGACACCGTTGATTTTAGTCAGTACGAGTCTGACATTCCCTCCCTTCTGCCCTGAGTAGGAGGACTCATTTGATGATTTTACCACGCTAAAAAAAATCTAATACGTTTTAATATCGATGTTTCGTATTATTGTTTCATCCAAACACTAAGCTACCGATACAATATAGAACCTGGCGTTACTTTGCGGCAATCCATGACATTCAATATTAGGTTATGAAAAATATCTACTTTTAATTCCGTGACAAAAATCCAAGCTTGGATGCAGGATGACTGACTGACTGACTGACTAAAATCCACGGTGATCCTTCAATATTCCTTTACGATTCAGGACCGCGGATATTTGATGCTTGAGGCTTTGGCCCTCTAAGGTTCTTCTAAGGCCCCGTCAGATTGCAGACAGCTCTTTGAGGCGCGCGTGGAATACGACGTTCCGTCTACCCGGGCACGGTCCATGATCAGACGGCGAGTTACCCAATACTCGCCATCCGCTTGCCCAAGTGAAACTATGGTAAAGTCACAAAAGTATCGATACCTCGATCATACCCTTTCAAAAATCTTACTGATGAATTAGGTCAGCGGTATTGTGTTGATAGACAATTATAATTTTTGGGGACTTGCGTTGTAAAAAGTAACCTGATAATACGTATAATATTGAATTGTGCTGTGGGCCAGTATATGCGTGACGGTGGTGGTGTTGAACGTGCACTTCCGGTCGCCGCAGACTCACACGATGGCGCCGTGGGTACGGCGCGTGTTCATCCACGTGCTGCCGCGCCTACTGGTCATGCGGCGCCCGCACTACCGCGTCGACCCGCACCGCAGCCGCTTGTGAGTAGTGTACTGCACTTTGCATCGCGCGCCGCGCACCGCGCACCGCGCCTGCCGCGAGTGAATCATGTGTGTGTGTGTAGTGCAGGGCTGGTGACGGCGGTGAGCGAGAGCGTGCCTTGGGAGGAGGGGTCGCCGGGCGGCGAGTGCAGCGCGTGCCGCTCGTGCCGCCTGCACGACGCGCCCGCGCTCTGCGACGCGCTGCGCCGCTGGCATCGCTGCCCCGAGTTGAATAAGGCAATCGATGGCATCAACTACATCGCTGAGCAAACGCGTAAAGAAGAGGAGTCTACTAGGGTGAGTGTAACGATCCCGAAGCGCCCACGTTCTGTGCGGTCAAACTAGCGTCGACCTCACTGGTTTTCTATTCCGTAGGTGAAAGAAGACTGGAAGTATGTGGCGATGGTGCTGGATCGCTTGTTCCTGTGGATCTTCACGCTGGCTGTGGTGGTGGGCTCGGCCGGCATCATCCTGCAGGCACCGACGCTGTACGATGAGCGCGCTCCCATCGATGTGCGCCTTTCGGAAATTGCGTACGCGACGGCCAAGCCGCGCCCGCCGCCACCGCGTTAGACACTGCCGCGCCCACGCTGCGCCGCCATGCCCACGCCTGCGCACAAGCCGGCCGCACACTGGCGTGACAATCAGCGTGCTGGAAGCTGCCGCAGCTTGCACGTCTTTTTTATAATTTATTTGTTACGGTGACCCAGGGACTCCATAAATGTCCGTTTATATTTTTTCGGTGTCCTGGGTCCCCGCAAAACGTAATTTTACGATGTTGTAAATAATATACATACATATTATAGTTTATACGACGAAACGACACGATCGAAAATAAGTCGAATTTCTTTTGATAGAGACGAAATAAAACGATTGTTTATAAGTAATGCAGTTTTATTGCAATAGAGATCGTAAAAAGAATCATAACTACATCAATGACCCTTTTTTTACCAGTTAAATCATCAATTGAGTGCTCCCACTCAGAGCGGCACGGGAGGGACTCGTACTGACTAAAATCCAAGGTGCCCTTCAACAGCCCTTTACGTTCCGGGGTGACGGGTTACCTGATAAGACAGTCCTGCGACCCCGGCAAGCTTTGGCCCTCTAAGGGAGGCCCCGTCATATTGCTGACAGCTCTTAACAACGCGCGTGGGACACGACGCGCTGTCGACCCGGGCATGGACCATGGTCGAACGGCACCCATTACTCGCCGTCAGCATGCCCGTGCTTACGGTGGCCGGAGATCATCTCGCGACGTCTGTCACCGTGGGCGTCTTCCACAGTGGCTGCGTTGTGAGGTCCAGGTTGTCTTGTCCCTCACGACGCCCGCCTCCTTCGCTAACATGACTGCTTGGTCGAAGAAGGCAACTACTTCCCATTCCGTCTCGCCCCGCAGCATGTCCTCGACCAATGCCGGGAGTGTGTGGTGGCCGCCGCCTGTCGCCTCCGTGAGGACACGGCCATGCTCTGCCTAACCGGTCCACACCTGCAACGTATGCTCCACCATATCCTCCGGGCGATTCTCACAATCGTTACACCCAGGCGTTTCTTCTCGCCTGATAAGACACAGGAACCTCCCGAAACAGCAGTGTCTGGTGAGGACCTGTGTCAGACGGAAGGTAGAGACGCCGTGGCACCTCTGCAGCTGCAACTTCTCAAAGAGGTGTCTTAAAAACCAATAGTTTGTATGTTGTTTTATTTGATTCGATTCCATGGTAGATTTATAAGGATATTGAAAAACTATCAAGTGTTAAAACAATTCAACTTTAGTGGTTCCAAAATTAAAAAGAAGGACTTAACTGATAGCATAACCGAGTTGTTAAAGTTAAAATGCAGAAAAATAGTATTGTGTGCTTTCCCATATTTTGACAAATTGTCTACTAGTCAAAACAATTATATTTATATGCTGAATAAACACCTTCAGCTTTTAGTTAGTCATTATTGTGACAGAATAATGTATTTTGATACCAATAGTTGTATAGATAAACTTTGGTCTACACGAGGTACTGTGTATCTGCCGTATATGTATAGACACAAAATTGCTAGGCTATTAGTTTTTTTTATATTCACACAGACATAACTAGTATGTCTAAGTGTGGTAGTATAGTTATCACTGACTGTATTAGTAGTAGTAGTAATATGAGGGTGGTGACCACTGACGTTAGCATTTCTGCTAATAGTGGACGTTCTTTAAACGAGTAAGCAAGACAACAGAAGATTTATTAACTAAAACCAAGGTATCTTCTTGCTCACAAATAGTTAAATGCAAAAATAGGTCTAAGCCGAATTCCTTGGCAATATTTCATCAAAACATTCAAGGTTTCTTATCTAAACAGCTAGAAATTGAATTATTTTTAGAAAAAACTATGTTTGAATTGTTTGCTTCACGGAACATTGGTTAAAAGTCTGTGAAATGTTAATTAATTATGAAAATTATAATGTCGGCAGTTGTTTAAGCAGAAAATCTAAGATACGTGGAGGTTCTTTAACGTTAGTTAAAAATGGTATTAAATATGTATAAGTCTCGTAATGATATTGTTGATTTATTAGTCGAGCATAGCATTGGATTGTCTTGTGTTGAGCTGGATAAGCATATTATAGTGTGCGTTTACAGACCCCCAAATTACTTGAACTACTCTATCTTTGAGTCAGTAATGGAAGATGTTTTGGCGAAACTTGAACCTGGTACTAAATTTATTATTGTCTGCGGTGACTTTAACGTAATATTTTGGAAAATAATGTTAATAGCAGTAGATTGTTAAGACTCTTCAAATCATTTAACTTATCGAATGTGTTTTCAGAACCAACCCGTATTACCACAAATTCTGCTACATACCTTCAGATCATAGTGGTCAGACTGATGCTTTCACGTCCAATAAACAATTATAAAAAATTCAAATACAATCTAGAATAATAACACCGAGCAACTTAGATAGATTTAATTAGTAAATTAAATGTTCCTTGCAATTTTACAGAAATAAATAATGTAAATAAATTATATGAAAAGTTTTTTGCGGTAGTGCATACAGAGTACAATAATAATTTAAAAAAGAAAACTAAAACTATTAACCCAAAGTTTATTTTCAGCGACTGGGCAACACAGGGTATTAGGAAAAGTAGGGAACGCTTATTTGAGCCTTAAGCCTCATATCAAAACAGAGAGTTTAAATAAATATGTTAGAACTTACTCGAATTTTTTTTAAAACGATTTTCAGGTAGCTAGCTTTCTACATTTGCAACAAGATTAAGTCAGCTGATAATAAGATAAAAACGGTGTGGATGAAAATTATCAATAATGAAACCAATAGAAATAAAAAACATGTTGATTTCACACTGAAGACCTCGCACGGTGTCGTAAGGTCAAACATAGGTATTGCTCAAGAATTTGTAAATTTCTTTACCAGTATTCCGATACGAACAACGGAAGCGATAAATTCCTCGCCCTTGCTTTCTTTTGATTTACTAAGAGAGAACGTTCCAGACTGCCCTAATGAATTTAAATTTAAGCATATAAACCCCATGACAGTTATGAAAGCTTTTAAGCAAATCAAGGTAAAATTAACCGAAGATCTATGGGGTATTTCTATCATAGTTTGTTCCTCAATTATTGAAACTATTGCACCGTATTTAGCCGCAATATTTAATTTGTGCGTTGATCAAGAGGTCTTCCCAGATCTGATGAAATACAGTAAGGCAATACCGCTTTTTAAATCTGGGGAGTAAAGACTGTAATAACTGTAGGCCCATTTCCGTTTTGCCGGTCTTCAGCAAGGTGTTCGAAAAAGTTATGCTTAATCAAATGCTCACTCATTTCAACGCCAATAAAATCTTGCACGAGCAACAGTATGGTTTCACCAAAGGACGTTGTACGACTGATGCCGGTGTTACCTTATTGAAACACATATTTACTGCGTGAGAAGAAGCTCAAGATGCTATTGGCATCTTCTGTGATCTTTCAAAGGCATTTGATGGCGTAAATCACGAATCTTTGCTCATGAAACTTCAGCATTACGGTATGGGTAAACTTGCGCTCAGCTTAGTGACATCGTATTTAAATGATAGGCAACAGGAAGTTCAAGTAAATGGTGTCAGTTCCCCGGGTTTAAAAGTTAAAATGGGAGTACCACAAGGTTCGATTTTGGGCCCTTTCCTTTTTTTAGTATATATAAATGATTTGCCCCATTTATTTTAAAACCAACCCCAAATGGTATTGTTTGCTGACGATACTTCTTTAATATTTAAGATGAATAGACATGCCTCAAATGTTCACGATGTAAATGTTGCCCTACAAAAGGTCCATTCTTGGTTCACTGCCAATAATTTAGTATTGAATGGAAAAAAAACGAAATGTGTAAGATTTGCTCTACCGAATGTCAAAAGTAATGACTGTGACATAGTATTGAATCAAGAGATATTAGAATTCGTCGACAAAACTGTTTTCCTGGGAATCACGCTCGACTCGAGGCTACAATGGGGTCCTCATTAAACATCTCTTGCAGGACGCCTGAGTTCAGCAGCTTTTGCTGTGAGAAAAATCCGTCAATATACTGATATAGATACCGCGAGACTGAGTCTATTTCAGTTACTTTCATAGTATTATGTCTTACGGTATTTTGTAATGGGGATGTGCTGCAGACATCGAATCAATATTCAATCTGCAGAAAAGAGCTATCAGAGCCATATACAATCTACGCAGGCGCAATTCTTTAAGGGAACGGTTTAAGGAAATTAACATCATGGCTGTACCTTGTCAATACATCTACTCTTGAACTCTACTGGTGAAAATATTTTCAAAATCGGTTGAGCAGTTCCTGAGATTACCCCCTACATATAAACAAACAAATTTACCTCTTTATAATATTAGTACAGATGGATTAGCAGACATTATTGTCCTACTTTTCTTTTCATTCCTTTTTTTTTTTTTAAATTTCTAGATCGACTTTTGTAGGCTATCCTTTTATTAAGACTACGCCACGCGCGAGGTCAGTACGGACGTGTTTTTTGTTATTTTATTTTACCCAATTCTTTTTGGAGTAATAATGTACGCTATAATGGATCTTAATGTGAAACAACTAAAGTACAACAAAGACTAAAGTGCAGTGAAGCTGTTTTGAGTTTGATTGTTGATTTATGAGCGCAACATCGCGGAGTTCGCATTAGCTGAGGTACGCTCTTCCTCACCTTGGGGGAAAGAGACGGGCTGCGAAAAAATATATTTCATCCTTGTCGCACCACGGCGGACGCGGAGTGCAATTGTCAGTTATTTTGAAATTAAAAATTGAATTTTTATTTCTCGATAAAACAATGCCTAGCTGCGGGGCTTGTGGCTCAATAATAAAGGAGCACTTCATGGAATGCTCTAATGGAAAGTGTAATAAACTTTACATATCTCTTGCTCTGTAAGTACACCCTTACACCCCTGAATGCCGGGGTGTATGACTATCATTACAGCATAGGTTTTGGAATTTGAAAAAAGAACTGTCATACTCATACTGCACGAAGAATATTTTTAAAAAGTTTTTTTTTTTTTCTCGGTATCGATTAATTACTCGAATCGGAATCTAGACAATTTATTTTATAAAGATTTTATTTTAAATATGGAACTATTTGTTTCCACATCGTATGTTAGATGGAATCGATTTAAAAATCAAACTGGCCAGCAAGATTTGACACGCTTGAAAAATATAACTAATTACTACTCATAAAACTGCCTAACACGAAAACTAAAATTGACCGGTCATTTGTTGTGCATGAAGAATTTGCAAATTATGTTGAAAAATATCAAGCTCTTCGGCCTGAAAACGTGGATACAAATCGTTTTTTTCTTAATTACAGTAAAGGAAAATGCCACAGACAAGTAATAGGAAAAAACAAATTTACAGGCATGCCAAAGCAAATAGCCACATATTTAAAACTGAGTAACGTAGAGTTATACACCGGGCATTGCTTTCGCAGAACATCAGCGACTCTATTGGCTGATTCGGGAGCCAACCTCACTCTGTTAAAAAGGCACGGCGGCTGGAAGTCCACCAAAGTGGCCGAAGGTTATATCGAAGATTCGATGGCAAACAAAAGCAAAATTACTTCTAAAATAACAGAAAATATAAACTTAAAATCACCACGTCAAAGCACATCATCTGAGCCATTTTTTAATGAAGAATAATTAATATATAGAATAATAATAATAATAAGAAGAATAGTACCAGTCAACTGCCGCCATTTACGATGCAAGAACCTCAAGTCACTCAAACTCAAGTCTTATCATCACAAACTCATATTCAAACTATAAATATACCTAAAAAGAACGTGACCATATCTCTTACAAATTGTAATAATTTTACTATTAATTTTAATTAAATACACATTTTTTTCTTCTTAATAAATGTTCATTGAAACCTGCTGTCTTGTTGTTTACTTACCTCACAATCGATATGTAAAGCAGAGTATTTATCTAGGGCGTAAGCATCAATTGCATACTCGGGTTATTAGCGCCTTCGCTTCGCTCAGGCGCCAAAAACCTCGTATGCAATTGATGTCATACAGCCCTTGGTTAATAATCTACTATTATGATATAACTTGTCTCGAAATAAATAAAGATGCATTCCAGTCCTATACTGAAGAATACAAACTATCTTGGGTGTGTCCAGAGTGTATCTGCTTAATGCCTATTTGAGTGTATATTAATGTAGTATTAGTGATGTCCTAAAACCTGTGGAAATATAATAAATACTCTTGTAGTAGTGAATATAGACCTTTATTCAAGACTGCAAGTAAAGCCCACTCCGTCCTCACAACTATTTTATTGATCGAAGTGACTGGCGTAATACTTTATTTGACAAGATAGACATTAGGTATGACAGAAGTTTTATTTTCAAAATAATATTCTTTTTACGGCTTCTTTTTTGTGCCAGTTTGACAGATTCTAATTTTCTAACAAAAATCCAGTTTCTGAACGAAACATTCATTCAAATGTAAGATCATTCGGTCTACTTTTCCCATCCTTACTTGCGATGGTCGCAGGACTAACGAATTACCGTGACCCCAGTACGTAAAGGGCTATTGAAGGACACCGTGGATTTTAGTCAGTACAAGTCTGAGAGTCCCTCCCGCCCTGCCCTGGGTGGGAGGACTCATTTGATAATTTTACCACGCTAAAAAAATAAAAAACGATGGGTTGCACTCTGGGAGTGCCGGCAGAAGTGAAAACTTGAATAGTAATAAACACACACGAACATTCGCGCAAGCGCCATGCGCCATCTTACGAATTTTCGATCAGGTCACGTGTCCTGACGCTAGTTTAACATTTTTTTTCTGGCTACTCATTTAGCTATTCGTTTATATTGTAGATATTACATAATTTTATGTATTTTTTTTTAACTTGAGGTTTTTTTTTTAGGGGATTTTCCAAATAGTTACGGCAATTTTAGGGGTTTTTGACCTGGCTTTAGGGACAAATATTTCTTAGAGTTGGTAACACTGCCATCACTTGTCATTCGTTTTCTTCGCGCCCGCAAAAGGCAACGGAAAAACTTTGTGTTCATAAAATTAGTTTATTAAAAGTGTTAAACACAAACCAAGGATGCCAAAACATAATAGAAATAGTGAAGAAGATAAGAAAAGGAATAAATTGGCTCGAAAGATTGAAAAATACAAAGCCAAAATGGTGGAGCTTAATGATTATTGTAAGTATTTTCACTGAAAAAATTATAATGACTGAAAGTTATGATAATGTGTGTTACACTCTACTTACTTCTCATTGAGAAATTCATATTCACGTTGTTTTAGGGGTTTACAACCCCTCATTTACTTGAGATTTAGATTATCAAAGTCTAGCATGTACCTACTTGTCCTGTAAGACAGAAAAAATAGCATAACGTGTTACATTCTGTCTCTTTCTCGTTGATAAGTCTATGCTCTGAATCAATTTAACAATACAGTACTTCTAACAACAACTCCGCCCCTAAGACGACCCACTGACCACAATTTATGTTCTGGTGAAAAAAAAAATGGAATTATGTGTTACATGGTTGCCACCTTCTCGTTGAGAAGGTTATAGTCTGGATCAATTAAAATTACAGTACTTCAAACAATGAATTACAGTACTTCAAACAATGAATTACAGTACATAGATAGAAAAAATATGTTTTGGTAATTTGTGTTACATTTACCTATCTCTCGATGAGAGGGTTACACTCAAGTTTAAGTAACTATCTATTCTTTGTGCTAACATGTTAGCTATCTAAGAAGAAATCGGAGCACTTCCTCTCCCTTAACAAGAAAAGATCCTATAGCATCAAACATTAGTTGCCTTTTACACAAAGTGATAAACTACTCATGATAAAAACATACTATTCCTTGAGTTATGGACTGGCAGGACATATCGCCGTAATGAAAATATTATTACAGTAATGGTCATGATCTGATTACTGTAGCAATCAAATGTATAATCTACTGTAGACTACATACATGACATGAATGTTATTGAAAGAATCCTAATGCAGGGACTAGTGAAGAAGCACACTTACATAAGCCAGCATAAATCAAAATCAAAATTTGTTTTATGAATCATATCATACTCATAATTAAGTTTGTCATAATACAGTTTTGTTTGCATAAATCCTAACTAATATTATAAATGCGAAAGTAACTCTGTCTGTCTGTCTTTCTGTCTGTCTGTCTGTCTGTCTGTCTGTCTGTCTGTCTGTCTGTCTGTCTTTTCTTCACGCCTAAACTACTGAACCGATTTGTGTGAAATTTGGTACAGACATAGTTTGGAACTTGAGAAAGGACATAGGATAGTTTTTATTACAAAAAAATAAAAATAAAAAATAAAATTTATGAAATGCTCTAACGGAGTATAGATAATTCCTTAAACTCTCAATAGATGGCGGTGATCGTTCAATGGTGTCGATCTTTACACGAGTTGTCACTATGGATTGATAGATGGCGTTGGAACCAAAATTGTACTTATTGTCGGTTGTATGATAGTTTATGTGGACTGGTCCTGTTTCGTAAATTTTAAATTGTTCCGTTGTATAATTGGTGTTCCAGTGATGCTTATGAGAAACTATATAACTAGATTCACCAAGACTATATAACGGCATACGGTTACAAATAACCTATTTAGGACGGAATGTCATTAAAGCCGTTATTATGACTGGGATGGCAAAAGGCGAAACTTTTATTATTCCCCGTATTCCCATCATTCCAACTGATTTGCCATTCCAATTCAAAAGAGTTCAGTTTCCGCTGTAAACTGCGTTTGCAATGACCATAAATAAAGCCCAAGGGCAAACGCTAAAAGTTGCGGGGGTACATCTTGAAAAAGACTGTTTCTCCCATGGACAACTCTACGTTGCGTGCTCAAGAGTGTCGAAACATGTCGAAACCACAAAACCTTTATATTTTTGCAAAGGATGGCTAAACTAAAAACGTGGTAAACAGAAATGTCTTGGTGTAAGAAACTTTCATAATCTCTAAAACCTAAAATAATAGAAAATTTGTCAAGGGAGAAACAGTCTTTTTTCCTTATGGACTGAAATGTCAAATCAGTAGAATGATGAGAAAATAAGGGAAAAATAACATTTTCGCCTTTTTCGATCGGCAAAACGGCTTTAATGCCCTAAATGAGAATACATCTCTTAAATTCAAACGCAGAGCTCATTATGTTGATTTTTGAAGAGTTCCCTAGAATATCCCGCGAGATCGGGAACTATGTGGGTAAAACCAAAAATCTGCTGGAAGTCACTATTCCACGCGAACGAAGTCGCGGGCAAAAGCTAGTACTTTATAAAGAAAACATTTTTCAGCCCTAGACAAGTTGGAAGAAGAACATTATTAATATTTGTAAAGATATTATACAATGTATCTTAATTATAGATATATTTTCAGATGCATTACTAAGGGTTGGGGCAGATGGTCAGTCTGGGAATAAGGTTGGAGTGTACGTAACGGGGCACTGAGGAAAAAACACTTAGAAAATTTTTGATGAATTTTTCAAACATAATAATACTTACTTTTTATGGTTTTATCGTATGGTGGACATCAAAAGAAACAACTTTTTCACGGGATTTTTTTTTGTGAGGTCAATGACCGCTGAGCTAGGAGGCAAAATTTAACTCTCATTGTGAAGGCGTCTGGGACTTAAACGGACGGAAATTTTGAGGCAAAAGCAATGAAAAAGACTTAGAAAAATTTCACCCAAAAACAACGCCTAATCAAGCCTTCGGGATCCGGTGGGATGTGGGAGTACTAGGGTGGGGAAACACCGGGGGACGACCTTAAGGTCAATGACCTTGACCCCAAGGTCAAGGTCAAATTAAAAAAACGCAGAGACGGGTACGCTCGAGGTCAGTGACCTTGACACAAAGGTCAAGGTCAAACCAAAAAAGTCGCAGACACGGGGTAAGCTCGAGGTCAGTGGCCTTGGCCCTAAGGTCAAGGTCAAATTAAAAAAACACGCAGACACGGGGTACGCTCGAGAACAGTGACCTTGACGCCAAGGTCAAGGTCAAAAGAGCGAGCGAAGCGAGCTCGAGACTTGGGGCACTCCGACTTGGACAGGTTAGGTTAGAAGGGGATAGCGGGGTCTATTTGCTCGCTTTGCCGCTCACTGGACCCCGCCATCCCCTTCGTGGTTATTTTTTTATGACGACTATTTATTTATTATTAAGCCCCGCCATGCGGGGCTCCGACTTTGCCCTTTAAGCAACTTAGTCCTCTTGGACTAAGTTAAGAGCGAGCGAAGCGAGCTCAAGAACTGGGGCACTCCGACTTGGACAAGTTAGGTTAAAAGGGGTGTTTTTATGAATCTGACCTTGAGGTCAAGGTCACTGACCATGAGCGTATCCCGGGTCAGCGTCTTTTTTAATTTGACCATGACCTTGGGGTCAAGGTCAGTGACCTTGACGTCAAGGTCACAGACCTCGAGCGCACACTGCGTCTCTTTTAAATTTGGCCTTGACCTTGGGGTCAAGAACACTGACCACGAGTGTACCCCGTATCTGCGTCTTTTTAAAATATGACCTTGAACTTGGTGTCAAGGTCACTGACCCCGAGCGTACCCCGTATCTGCGTCTTTTTTAAAATTTGACCTTAACCTTGGAATCAAGGTCACTTACCTTGGCGTCAAGGTCACTGACCTTGGCATCAAGGTCACTGACCTCGAGCGTAACCCGTACCTGGGTCTTTTTTAATTTGACATTGACCTTGGTGTCAAGGTCACTGACCTTAGCGTCAAGGTCAGTGACCGCAAAGCGTACCCCGTGTCTGCGTCTTTTTAAATTTGACCTTGACCTTGGGGTCAAGGTCATTGACCTTAAGGTCGTCCCCCGGTGTTTCCCCACCCTAGTACTCCCACATCCCACCGGATCCCGAAGGCTTGATTAGGCGTTGTTTTTGGGTGAAAATTTTCTAAGTCTTTTTTTCATAGTGCCCCGTTTCGTATACCATGACCCCGGAGGACACGGTGGAGCATACGGTGCAGGACTGCCCCGCTTGGGCAGAGCACCGCCGTGTCCTCACGACAGCGATAGGCGGAGACCTCTCGCGCCCGGCATTGGTCGAGGCCATGCTGCGGGGCGAAACGGAGTGGGAAGCGGTCGCCTCCTTCTGCGAAGCAGTCATGCTCGTGAAGGACGAGGCGGGCCGCCTGAGGGAGAGGACAGCGTTCTCCCTCCACCCCAGCCGCAGTGGTAGACGCCCGCGGCGTCGGACGTCGCAGGACGATCTCCGGCCACCGTAGGCGCGGGCATGCGGGCAGCGAGTAATGAGCAACTCGCTGTCCGACCATGGACCATGCCCGGGTCGACGGCGCGCTGTGTCAGCATAGTGACGGGGCCTGTAGAGGGCCAAAGCTTGCTGGGGTCGCGGGACCAAGGGATTACCGTGACCCTAGTACGTAAAGGGCTATTGAAGGACACCGTGGATTTTAGTCAGTTCAAGTTTGACAGTCCCTCCCGCCCTGCCCTGGGTGGGAGGACTCATTGTGGACAGTGGACAGTGGTGGTATAATAAAATTAATATCCTCGAAGTCAAAGTCAAAGTCGAAGTCGAAGTCGAAGTCAAAGTCAAAGTCAAAGTCAAAGTCAAAGTCAAAGTCAAAGTCAAAGTCAAAGTCGAAGTCAAAGTCAAAGTCAAAGTCAAAGTCAAAGTCAAAGTCAAAGTCAAAGTCAAAGTCAAAGTCAAAGTCAAAGTCAAAGTCAAAGTCAAAGTCAAAGTCAAAGTCAAAGTCAAAGTCAAAGTCAAAGTCAAAGTCAAAGTCAAAGTCAAAGTCAAAGTCAAAGTCAAAGTCAAAGTCAAAGTCAAAGTCAAAGTCAAAGTCAAAGTCAAAGTCAAAGTCAAAGTCAAAGTCAAAGTCAAAGTCAAAGTCAAAGTCAAAGTCAAAGTCAAAGTCAAAGTCAAAGTCAAAGTCAAAGTCAAAGTCAAAGTCAAAGTCAAAGTCAAAGTCAAAGTCAAAGTCAAAGTCAAAGTCAAAGTCAAAGTCAAAGTCAAAGTCAAAGTCAAAGTCAAAGTCAAAGTCAAAGTCAAAGTCAAAGTCAAAGTCAAAGTCAAAGTCAAAGTCAAAGTCAAAGTCAAAGTCAAAGTCAAAGTCAAAGTCAAAGTCAAAGTCAAAGTCAAAGTCAAAGTCAAAGTCAAAGTCAAAGTCAAAGTCAAAGTCAAAGTCAAAGTCAAAGTCAAAGTCAAAGTCAAAGTCAAAGTCAAAGTCAAAGTCAAAGTCAAAGTCAAAGTCAAAGACTTTGACACATCGCTCATTTTTAAAATAGATAGAAAAGATACGGATGTTTTACATGTAAACGAAAGTCTAGGTGTTCTCTCGAAATGGTTCGCAGCTAACAATCTATTACTGAATGCGAACAAAACAAAGTGTCTTAAGTTCTCGTTACCAAATGTTCCACAAGTGGGTCTAAACTTAAAACTTGACGGAAATAAACTCGATGCTGTTGCAGAAACTGTATTCTTGGGTATTACTCTTGATTCTAAATTACAGTGGGGCGCCCACATTAGAACTCTTTCGGGTAGGTTAAGCTCTGCTGCTTATGCGGTAAGGAAAATAAGACACTTAACTGATATAGCCACAGCTAGGCTAGTATACTTTGCTTATTTCCACAGTATTATGTCATACGGCATTCTGCTGTGGGGTTCCGCAGCGGACGTAGATTCAGTTTTTATATTACAAAAGAGGGCGGTCCGCGCAATTTATAAAATGGGCCCTCGTGAGTCTCTTAGAGACAAATTCAAAGAAATTGATATTTTAACACTGCCTTCACATTACATTTTAGAAAACATTCTGTATGTACGCAAAAATCTAGGACTCTTCAAGACTAGAAGCGATTTTCATAATATCAATACACGCAGTAAACACGAAATTGTAATACCGAGATTCAGATTAGCAAAGACGAGCAAGTCGTTCCTTGTAAACAGCATACGTTTTTACAACAAATTACCTAAGTCAGTCACTGGACTAACTGAGGGAAAGTTTAAAACCCACATTAAACGTGTCCTTATTAAAAAAGCATATTACAAAATTAAGGACTACGTTGAAGACAAGGATGTGTGGCAATAGTTCCATCTGCACATGTGGCTTCCCTGGCAGCTCAGCAGCAGCACTTATTTTCTCTCATCCACGTGTTAGGATAATAGGATTCTTCCATTTTATTTTTGTATATAGTTTTTTTATTTTTTTATTTTTATTATTGTGTTCGTTTTGCAATATTATATTGCCTTAGTTTTAATACCAGTCCAGATTTGTTGCAGTTTGTAAGACATTATAGAATTAACCCAGCTTTTATAGCTTTCTTTTTTGTGTAGATTCTTTCTTACTCTTTGTTTGTGAATGTGAGAACATTGTAAGTCGTGTGTATATATATATATATTTCTTCTTTTGTAGCACTAATTTTAGTTAGGACTTCCCCCTTGTTACCAGGCCTACGTTTTTCTCACATATCTAAGCATCGAAAAATTGTAACAATCTGTTTGTAAAACTATACCATATTTTAAAAGAGTAACCATGGAGTTTCTTGCCGGTTCTTCTCCATGGAATCGACCAACCCGAACCGTGCACCTGCTGTCGACGTTTTATAAGTGCCCTCATGGGCCTATGTGAAATAAAAACTTTTGATTTTGATTTTGATTTTGAAAGTCAAAGTCAAAGTCAAAGTCAAAGTCAAAGTCAAAGTCAAAGTCAAAGTCAAAGTCAAAGTCAAAGTCAAAGTCAAAGTCAAAGTCAAAGTCAAAGTCAAAGTCAAAGTCAAAGTCAAAGTCAAAGTCAAAGTCAAAGTCAAAGTCAAAGTCAAAGTCAAAGTCAAAGTCAAAGTCAAAGTCAAAGTCAAAGTCAAAGTCAAAGTCAAAGTCAAAGTCAAAGTCAAAGTCAAAGTCAAAGTCAAAGTCAAAGTCAAAGTCAAAGTCAAAGTCAAAGTCAAAGTCAAAGTCAAAGTCAAAGTCAAAGTCAAAGTCAAAGTCAAAGTCAAAGTCAAAGTCAAAGTCAAAGTCAAAGTCAAAGTCAAAGTCAAAGTCAAAGTCAAAGTCAAAGTCAAAGTCAAAGTCAAAGTCAAAGTCAAAGTCAAAGTCAAAGTCAAAGTCAAAGTCAAAGTCAAAGTCAAAGTCAAAGTCAAAGTCAAAGTCAAAGTCAAAGTCAAAGTCAAAGTCAAAGTCAAAGTCAAAGTCAAAGTCAAAGTCAAAGTCAAAGTCAAAGTCAAAGTCAAAGTCAAAGTCAAAGTCAAAGTCAAAGTCAAAGTCAAAGTCAAAGTCAAAGTCAAAGTCAAAGTCAAAGTCAAAGTCAAAGTCAAAGTCAAAGTCAAAGTCAAAGTCAAAGTCAAAGTCAAAGTCAAAGTCAAAGTCAAAGTCAAAGTCAAAGTCAAAGTCAAAGTCAAAGTCAAAGTCAAAGTCAAAGTCAAAGTCAAAGTCAAAGTCAAAGTCAAAGTCAAAGTCAAAGTCAAAGTCAAAGTCAAAGTCAAAGTCAAAGTCAAAGTCAAAGTCAAAGTCAAAGTCAAAGTCAAAGTCAAAGTCAAAGTCAAAGTCAAAGTCAAAGTCAAAGTCAAAGTCAAAGTCAAAGTCAAAGTCAAAGTCAAAGTCAAAGTCAAAGTCAAAGTCAAAGTCAAAGTCAAAGTCAAAGTCAAAGTCAAAGTCAAAGTCAAAGTCAAAGTCAAAGTCAAAGTCAAAGTCAAAGTCAAAGTCAAAGTCAAAGTCAAAGTCAAAGTCAAAGTCAAAGTCAAAGTCAAAGTCAAAGTCAAAGTCAAAGTCAAAGTCAAAGTCAAAGTCAAAGTCAAAGTCAAAGTCAAAGTCAAAGTCAAAGTCAAAGTCAAAGTCAAAGTCAAAGTCAAAGTCAAAGTCAAAGTCAAAGTCAAAGTCAAAGTCAAAGTCAAAGTCAAAGTCAAAGTCAAAGTCAAAGTCAAAGTCAAAGTCAAAGTCAAAGTCAAAGTCAAAGTCAAAGTCAAAGTCAAAGTCAAAGTCAAAGTCAAAGTCAAAGTCAAAGTCAAAGTCAAAGTCAAAGTCAAAGTCAAAGTCAAAGTCAAAGTCAAAGTCAAAGTCAAAGTCAAAGTCAAAGTCAAAGTCAAAGTCAAAGTCAAAGTCAAAGTCAAAGTCAAAGTCAAAGTCAAAGTCAAAGTCAAAGTCAAAGTCAAAGTCAAAGTCAAAGTCAAAGTCAAAGTCAAAGTCAAAGTCAAAGTCAAAGTCAAAGTCAAAGTCAAAGTCAAAGTCAAAGTCAAAGTCAAAGTCAAAGTCAAAGTCAAAGTCAAAGTCAAAGTCAAAGTCAAAGTCAAAGTCAAAGTCAAAGTCAAAGTCAAAGTCAAAGTCAAAGTCAAAGTCAAAGTCAAAGTCAAAGTCAAAGTCAAAGTCAAAGTCAAAGTCAAAGTCAAAGTCAAAGTCAAAGTCAAAGTCAAAGTCAAAGTCAAAGTCAAAGTCAAAGTCAAAGTCAAAGTCAAAGTCAAAGTCAAAGTCAAAGTCAAAGTCAAAGTCAAAGTCAAAGTCAAAGTCAAAGTCAAAGTCAAAGTCAAAGTCAAAGTCAAAGTCAAAGTCAAAGTCAAAGTCAAAGTCAAAGTCAAAGTCAAAGTCAAAGTCAAAGTCAAAGTCAAAGTCAAAGTCAAAGTCAAAGTCAAAGTCAAAGTCAAAGTCAAAGTCAAAGTCAAAGTCAAAGTCAAAGTCAAAGTCAAAGTCAAAGTCAAAGTCAAAGTCAAAGTCAAAGTCAAAGTCAAAGTCAAAGTCAAAGTCAAAGTCAAAGTCAAAGTCAAAGTCAAAGTCAAAGTCAAAGTCAAAGTCAAAGTCGAAATCAGTTAGGTCGAAATCAGTTAGGTCGAAATCAGTTAGGTTAGGTTAGGTTAGGTTAGGTTAGGTTAGGTTGGGGTGCTAGGTCAGAAAACCTCCTCGTGTGCCTGTCGGCTGCTTGTCCCTTTTGATACGTCGGGAGGGAACGGCAGCTGGCAGGACGGTGCATCCTGGGCGCGGCAGTGACGTTCTCCGAGAAACTGGAAGAAGATTTCTTCATCTTGTTTAGCGGGGAAATTCACTGTCGTGGCGAATAGTCTGACACTGGAGGGGTCCCATTTGGACCGGTGGGGGCGTTGTTCCGCGTGTTCCTCTGTCTTGCAGAGGGCACAGTGGAGGAGCATGGACGGGCCCGGTGTGCACTTGCACTGCCTCCGGGCAGACGGGGAGGGACTGTGCCCTTCCTTGTCGCCGTCATAAATCTCGTAATCCCGATCCTGATCGGGACCGAGGGCCTCGGCTTAACCGCCCGGGCCACGAGGTAGAAAACCTCTATAAAAAGTCACCCCGAATCTCAAGCGGCGGAGCACCGCGAGGAGATGTATGGCTGACGGGTGTTCTTATGAACAATCAGTCGCTAGTGCTACCCTCGCCAGGGTACCGGCCGACCCCCTGGCGAGTAATAAATGCTTAAGGCTTACCTGGGTACAGGGGTCTCTGCCCAGGTGGACCCTTTATTTCCCCCATTCTCGTGGGTACTGTATGGATACCAAAATTTTTAAACCAAACGATGTTGAGAAGGAGGGAAGGGAGGAGAAGGAGAAGGAGGAGACGGGAGCAAGGAGTGCTCCGGGGTGCTCTCGAGAGCCAGTAGTGGTTCTCCAGAGGCTGCCCTCTAATGTGGACGAGATGTCCACCTCGGACACCGCCTCCACATTGGCGGAGGAGGCGCCCGCCGCTTCAGCCAAATTTTGGCGCAAGCGACGGGCCCCACCAGTAGTGGCTGACGGATCTGGAGACGACAACGACTCCAGCGACGACATGACGGACGAGGGAGCGACTGCTAGGAAAGCACTCGCCTCCTCGTCCTCCAAAAGAGGAAGAGGACGCCCAGCGTCGACAGGCCAATTCATTGGCCTGTCCAAGGCACGGCGCGAACTGGCGGAAGCAAAAAAGGCGGCCGCCAAACAGGAGAGGGCAGAGGCGGACGAAAGGGAGGTGGCCGAGTTGGCCCGAAAACTATCCGGACGGATCACCAGATTGTCCGAGACTTCCTCCGCCTCTGCAGTCTCCGCGGTGTCGGAGAGGGAGACAGAGGACCTGCTGGCCGGAGAACTGGCCAGCAGGATGCAGGACGCCGTGGCGGCCATTAAAAGGGTCGCCAAATCGTCAAAAGGTTTGAAGGGCACCTTCCAAAAAGCCCTAAAAGATGCGGCGGCCTCCATCTCGGAGACCGCAGAGGTGCTGCTGACCCGCACCTCTTCCGAGGAGACCGCGCGATTACAGGCGCAGAACGCCCGTCTGTCGGCCCAGCTGGCCGGGCTCCGCAGAGAGCACGAGGCGTTCCGAGCGGAGCTCGCTGCGCTGCAGACCGAGCGCAAAAAGGAGGACGTGAGGCAGCCGGAGGAGTCGGAAGTGGTGCGGCTCCTCAGGAGCGAGCTCGAGAGCTACCGAGCCCGCTTCGACGTCCTCGAGCGGCAAATGCTGCGCCCTCCCCTGGCCACAGACGGGCCTTCAAAGCGGGCGGTGGCTGCGGCCGCTACTTTCGCAGCCAAAGCTGCAGCGCCGACCTCGACTCGGCCAACTGAGGTGGCAGAACCCGCTGCCAAAGAGCCTAGCGTAGCCGGACGAAAAGGCAAAGGGGCTGGCAAGAGGGTGAAGGCTGCAGCCGCAGCTGTCCATAATGTCGAGACAGCGTCCTCGGCTCCCAGGGCTCCCGAAACTGAGGCACCGACAGCTCCCCAGCAGAGCCAGTGGGAGACTGTCGGAGCGAAGAAAAAGGCGAAGAAAGCGGCGAGGAAGAAAGCCAAGAAGGCGGCCAAACAAAGGGAGGCCGAGAAGGTGGCCAAGGTCCGCGCCCCCCGCTCCACGGCTGTAGTACTCACTTTGCAGCCTGGAGCGGAGGAGAGGGGCATGACCTATGCTGCGGTCCTGACGAAGGCCAAGGCTTCAATAAGCCTCGGCGACCTCGGCATAGCGGGCCTCCGCTGCAAGCGGACTGCTACCGGAGCTTGCCTTCTAGAGGTGTCCGGCGCCACGAGCGGCCCGAAGGCAGACGCCTTGGCCGAGCAAATAAGGGCGCAGTTCGAGGAAGGCGAGCTCCGGGTGTCAAGGCCTACGAAGTGCGCCGACCTGCGAATCGCAGGCTTGGACGACTCTGTCTCAGTCGAGGAGGTCGTGGCTGCTGTGGCGAGGGCGGGAGAGTGCCCGCCCAGTCAAATTAAGCCCGGCAAAATCCGCCCGGGCTTTCGAGGCATGAGCTCAATAGTTCTGAGCTGTCCTGTGGCGGCGGCGCAGAGGCTGGCGGACGGGCGCCGGCTGCTCGTGGGGTGGGTGTCGGCACAGGTAAAACTGTTGCCTGCAAGAGGTACGACGTGCTTCCGGTGCTTGACGGACGGCCATGTCGGAACGCAGTGCGTCTCCGACACAAATTACCGCGACCGGTGCTTTGGATGCGGTCAGCCCGGACATATGGTCGCCTCTTGCACGGCCCCGCCCCACTGCTTAGCTTGTGCAGCGATGGGCAAGCCTGCAGGGCATCGGGTGGGCCGAAAGCCATGCGTCGCACCCAACGGCAAAAGGAAGGGGAGGGCCCAGACTTCGGTAGTCCCGGCTCAGTCACAAAATGAGGAATCGCAGACTATGGACACCCAGTAATGGCCCCATCTCTGCGATTCCTCCAAGCGAACATCAACCACTGCGCCCGGGCTCAGGATTTATTACTCCAGAGCATGGCGCAGTGGTCGATAGGTGTCGCGGTTGTCGCCGAGCCGTACTTCGTCCCGCCCGGGCGAGCTGACTGGGCGAGTGACACGAACGGCTCGGTGACACTGATCTCCAGAGCCGGGAATGGGTCCCCGATGATGGAGGCTCTCGCCGTTGGGCAGGGCCACGTGGCGGCACTGTTCGGGGAGATGGTGGTTGTGGGGGTTTATTTCTCCCCGAACAGACCTCTCGCCGACTTTGAGAGATTCGTGGTGGAGTTGGGCGTCGTCGTCGCCCGTAGTCGTCCTCACCCCGTGCTCGTTCTTGGGGACTTCAATGCCAAATCCACGGCTTGGGGTTCCCCGACAACAGACGCGCGGGGAGAGGTGCTGGAGGAGTGGGCAATTGAGGCCGGCCTCCAGCTCCTAAATAGGGGTTCCGTGGACACGTGCGTGCGCCAGCGGGGCGGTTCCATAGTGGACTTGACGTTCGCTAGCCCCGCACTAGCGCGCCGTGTCCAGGACTGGCGGGTGGTGGAGGAGGCGGAGACTCTGTCAGATCATCGGTATATCCGTTTCGATGTCTCTGCCCAGACTTCTGCCACCCCGGTTCAAGCGGGCCCTGGCGGGGTCGGTCCGCGTTGGGCGCTTCGGCAACTGGACCGGGACCTACTCGTTGAAGCCTCGATAGTCCAGGCCTGGGTGTCAGCACCGGACAGGCCTGACGATATCGACAGCGAGGCTGAGTGGTTCCGGAAAGCCATGTCGCATGTCTGTGACGCTGCTATGCCTAGGGTTCTGTCCCGACCGGCTAGGCGCCAGGTGTACTGGTGGTCGCAAGACATCGAGCGGCTGCGCGCTGCGTGTGTTGCCGCTCGGCGCCGGTACGCCAGGCTCCGCAGGAGGCGTAGCCGCGTCAGGGATGCGGCAGACGAGGCCGAAGAGGCGGAACTGTATGAGGGGTACAGGGCGGCGAGGAAGGCACTACAGCTTGCCATCAAGCGGGCCAAAGTCCTGGCTCGAGAGGAGCAGCTGCAGACTCTGGACCGAGATCCATGGGGGCGCCCATACTTAATGGTACGGGGCAAACTCCGTCCATGGGCCCCCCCGCTGTCCCAGAGCCTCCGGCCAGAGCTATTGAGCAGCGTAGTTGGCGCTCTGTTCCCCTTTAGGGCAGAGCATACCCCGCCACCCATGGTTCCGCCCTCCGAGTTGCCCAACGAGGACGACGACGGCGACGACGACGTGCCCGAAGTGACCCGGGCAGAATTGAGAGCGGCGGTTTTGAGGCTTCAAGCCAAGAATACCGCCCCAGGGCCCGACGGCATACCCGGCCGCGCATGGGTCTTGGCCTCGAAGGCTCTCGGGCCCCGACTGCGAGGGCTGTTGAGCGCATGTTTGCAGCGGGGCCAGTTTCCACGCCTATGGAAGACGGGGAAGCTGGTTCTGCTTCATAAGCCAGGGCGCCCTGCGGACTCCCCGTCTGCTTACCGCCCCATTGTGCTGTTGGACGAGGTGGGCAAGCTCTTCGAGCGAGTCATCGCAAACCGCCTCGTCCGGCACCTCTCTGGCGTGGGGCCGGATCTGGCGGACAACCAGTTTGGTTTCCGTCAAGGGCGCTCTACAGTGGACGCGATCATGCGCGTAAGGGCCTTGGCGGAGGAAGCAGTCGCACGGGGTGAGGTCGTCTTGGCGGTGTCGCTCGACATCGCCAACGCCTTCAACACCTTGCCCTGGAGTTGCATCAGGGAGGCGCTCCGCTACCACGGGGTGCCGACCTACCTCCGCCACACTGTCGGGGCCTACCTGGCTGGCAGGTCAGTCGTCTACCCGGGTCAGGAAGGATGGGGTCGGCGAGAAACGTCGTGCGGTGTTCCACAGGGGTCGGTCTTGGGGCCGCTCCTGTGGAACATCGGATACGACTGGGTGTTGCGCGGTGCGCTCCTCCATGGCGTCGGCGTAGTCTGTTACGCCGACGACACGTTGGTGACGGCACGGGGGAAGACGTACCGCGACGCGTCGCTACTGGCGACTGCGGGGGTTGCGCAAGTCGTTGCTAGGATCCGGCGGTTGGGCCTCGAGGTGGCGCTCAACAAATCCGAGGCTCTGTGTTTCCACGGGGCCCGGCGCGCGCCACCCTCGGGGTCCAACATAGTGGTGGGAGGCGTCCGCATCGGCGTCGAGTCGACGATGAAGTACTTAGGACTCGTCCTCGATAGCCGATGGGACTTCGGGCCGCACTTCCGGCAACTGGCCCCTAAACTGATGGGCGCAGCGGCGGCTCTGACACGGCTGCTGCCTAACTTGGGGGGGCCAGAGTCATCTTGCCGGAGGCTCTACTTGGGGATCGTGCGGTCTATGGCTCTATATGGAGCACCCGTGTGGGCGGACACCCTGTCGGCCCGCAACGTCGCAATGCTGCGAAGGCCGCAGCGAGCGATGGCCGTCAGAGTGATCAGGGGGTACTGTACGATCTCCCACGAAGCGGCCTGCCTGTTGGCCGGATCACCGCCCTGGGATCTGGAGGCTAAACTCCTCGCGTCAATGTATAGGTGGCGCGGGGAGGCCCAGGAGCGGGGCGAAAGGCCGCTGCCTAGCGTAGTGGAGACGCGGCGGTCTGAGCTCCGCCGATCTCTAGCGGCGGAGTGGAAGGCGCGACTTGCGCAACCCAGTGCGGGGCACGCCGCTATTGCGGCGGTAAGGCCCGTCATGGAGGCGTGGATCGGCAGGAGGCACGGCGCTCTCACCTTCCGACTGACGCAGATACTTTCCGGACACGGTTGCTTCGGAAAGTATCTGCATCGCATAGGTCGGGAGCAGACGCCCGTGTGCCACCACTGCGACGGTTGCCCGGAAGACACGGCGCAGCACACGCTGGAGGAATGCTCAGCGTGGGCATCGCAGCGCCGTGATCTGATCGCGGCGATCGGCGGGAGCGATCTCTCGCTTCCGACTGTCGTCGAGACCATGGTCGGAGGCGAGAGTGCGTGGGAAGGGGCCGTCGCCTTCTGCGAGGAAGTTATGCTCGCGAAGGAGACGGCGGAGAGGGAAAGGGAGCGCATTTCCATCCCTCTCAGCTCCCGTAGCAGACGCACCGGGCGCCGAAGGGCGCAAACCGATCTGCGTCCTCCATGAGAGGTAGCCTGCGGGCGGCTGACTTGGGGCAGTCAGCCGCCCGACCAGATACAGGCCCGAGTTGGCGGCGACGTGTCCTTCGTCGCCACTCGAAGAGAGGTGCGGCCGTTGGTGAACGGCCGCACCGAGGAGAGGGACCCGGCGATGTAGTCGGGTCAAGGCCTGCCGGGGAGCGGTGAATGCGCAAGTGGGCCCGCACCCCCGGCTAAAGGCAGTAGAGGACACCGTGTGGTTTTAGTCAGTCGAGTCTGACATGCCCCTCCGTCTTCCCCAGGCGGAGGAAGTCCATGAGGATTTCCACACGTTAAAAAAAAAAAAAAAAAAAAGGTTAGGTTAGGTTAGGTTAGGTTAGGTTAGGTTAGGTTAGGTTAGGTTAGGTTTTTTTTTTTTTTTTTTTTTTTATAAAAGCAGGAGGGGGAAATCCCCACGGACACCTCGACTATCTCGCGGAGATAGCGAGACAGTCGAGGTAGTGCGGGATTCGAACCCGCTAAAACCCCCTCCTGCTCTGCTCGTGTTCCCCTGGCGTGGCCAGAGACCTTTTTCTGCTATTATTTTAACTTTATTTGCCATATAAATGATTTATTTCCGAATATTTTATTAAAAATTTAGGCTATTTTCTGTTTAGTTCCGAATCTTATTTTTAACTTATAATTTTGAACATATTCCTAATTATCGTGCTTTGGGATATATATACAACTTTTTATTGCTAATAAATATCTATATAGAGCAAAGCACCGTTTTCAGGTCTCTCTGTTTTTCCGGATGACTTTTGTGGCTACCAATACGCAGTATTCTAGGAAGATCTCCCTTGATTTCTTTGTAGCCATCAGTCTACTAATGCTGGTCGTGTTTATTTCGGAGTCAAGTTTTTGTTCCGCATCGTAGCGTTCTGTCAGGTAGACTGGGCATTCTGTGAGAATGTGTGCGATCGACTCCTCCTTGTTTGGCTCACAGGAGCACGACGGGTCACCCTTACACCTGAAGCGGTGCAGGTATTCGGAGAACCCGCCGTGCCCCGTTAGGACTTGTGTGACTGTGCCGGCTGGTCTTATTTTGCGCACTGTTTTATAGGCGTCGATCGCATCTGGGAAGAAGATCTTCGTCGTGGAGGCCGTCTCTCCAGCCTTGTATCTCCGGTTCCACTCGTCGAGCGACTGCATACGGATCTGTCGCTTGACGAAAGAAACCGGGCAGCGGTCGTAATCCGGCTTCCTTTTTGACCGGAGTGCCGCTTCCTTTGCTAGGTGGTCTGCGCGCTCGTTGCCATCGAGTCCAGCATGTGCTTTGACCCAGTACAAGAGCACATCTTTGTTCTGGGCCAGAGCCGCGCCCACGTTTGCTCTCGCCTCCACAGCCAGCGCATGGAGGGAACCCTGGTTTGTGACCGTCTCCAGAGCGGCCTTCGAGTCACTGTAAATACCGAAGGTTCCCTCCCCGCGCCTGAGGATCTCCCGCGTAGCCACGCATATGGCCAGGAGTTCCGCCTGGTAGACCGTGCAGTAGGACGGCAGGCAAAGTTTGACGGATTTGATCTCGGCAGCACCGTCCCAGAGTGACAATGCTGCCCCGACTTTGCCCTCAATTTTGCTGCCGTCGGTGAAAAATCTGACTGCTTGGCGGTTGTGGGACTCCACAAGCGCCCGGTCGTCCAGGCACACAAACCCCATGGCCACATGCTTTGCCGGGTGCGGAGTCTCTGCAAATCCCACCACTCGCTCCACCTCCCTGTCCGCAAGCGCCGGGCGAGGCACCCCTCTCTTTGCCTCATATAGAGCAGCTGCTTCTTGGATTCGGAGGTCGAGTGGGAGTATCCCCGCCAGCACCAGAGACGCGTTCAGCGAAACGGTGCGGTAGGATTTGCAGAGTTTTTGAGCGAATCCTCGTTGGACCGTGTTTAGGTTCTTCTGCACTCCGATCTTTCGGGCCGCCGGCGCCCATGCGGCCGCCGCGTACAAAATAACCGGCTCCACTACTGCCGTATAGATGGTGCGAATGATCTCCGGGTGAAGGCCCCAGCTCACTTTGGCCGCACGTGCCAGCTGTTTGTAAATGTTAGCAGCTTTTCTGCAAACATTGGCGACGTGGGTATTGAAAGTGAGCTGGTGGTCGACGGCGAGCCCCAGAATCTTCAGTTCCTTGGACATGCCAATGTCTACCCCGCCCATGCTCAGGAGTGGGACATCGTACTTCAGCTTCTTGGTTATCACCATTGCACAAGTTTTTTGTGGTGCAAACTTCAGCTTGTTTCTGATGCCCCACACCCGAACATACTCGAGGGCGGCATTGGCCTGCCTCTGAACCTCCAACGCTGTGTCACCGTCGAAGATCATTAGCACATCATCGGCGAACGCCTGGCAGTAGTCGCCTCGCGCCTCCAAACCCTTCAGCAGGGGATCCAGGATCAGGTTCCACAGGATCGGACCGCCAATAGAGCCCTGCACACACCCCTTATTTGTGTCGCGTTGACACTCGGCGCCCGCGTATCTAACGCGGACACTCCTACCGGTCAGGTAGCTATCTAGCACCCTGCGCAGGTTCACCGGGCATTTTTCCTCAGCCAGTCTGGTTCTGATGGCCGGCCACCATGCGCTGTCGAAGGCTCCCTCTATATCAAGCGACACGACAGTGATGAGCTTCTTTTGCTTCAACTTGTCTTTTATGTGCCGTATCATGTTATAGAGGGAGTCCTCAGTGCTCCTCTGGGGCATGAAACCAAACTGGCGAGTACTGAGCCGCGGGAACAGGTGCCATTTTAGTCGTGCTACCAACATTTTTTCAAAAATTTTTCCTAGGACCGGTAGGAGGCCGATCGGCCGATAAGACTTCGGGGTGGTGTAAGAGTCTTTGCCGGGCTTTCGGAGGACTACCACTGTTGCCACTTTCCAGGCCCCGGGGAAGTGACCGTACTCCAGGCACTTATTTGCCAGAGCGAGAAACGTCCCCGGGTCCCGGAATATCGCTTGCGCACATATGTCGGCTGTGAGACCATCTGCCCCGGGTGCCTTCTTTGGGTTGAAACTTACCACCGCGGTTTTCAGCTCCTGTAGCGTAAACGGCGGGTCATGTGTTTCATCATGCTGTCGCTCGTTTACACGACAGGCCGCTTCTCGAGTCCGACGGTGGTCCTCGGTTTCACCCTCTTCCAGGTCTTCCGGGTAGAAGGTCTCGGCCAGCAGCATAGCCGACGCTTCGGCGTTGAGTGGCAGTCCATCCTTTACCAACGGCATGTCTTCCTGTCTCTTGGCGGTCCGTCCTATCACCCTGTAGATCCCCTCCCACATTCCTTCCCTATCCTGCTTCTCGCAGAAGCTCTTCCAGCTGGCCGTCTGCGCCTTTCTTGCCAGGGACTCATAATTTTCTTTAGCTTGCAGGTACTCGTCAACGACTTTTTGTCTCCGAATCGGCGCAGCACAACGGATGCGGCGTCTGCGAGTGTTCACCTCCGACTTAAGGGCAGCGAGCTCTTTTGACCACCACGGTATGGTAAGTTTGTTTTTACTACTATATTTTGGTATTGTTTCTACACAAGACTCTGTTATTATCTTTATATATTTATCTATGGTATTTTCTAATTGTATTTTATCCTCTATTTTGGTTATGGCTTCAGGGCAAAGTTGAGATTCAGCTGTTAATTGGGCCAATTTCTCACGAAATTGGCTCCAATTTGCCTTTCTTGTGTTGTAGAGTCTTGTGGATCTGTTGATTTTAATGCCTTTACTTTTTTGAAGGTGAATTTGGAAAACAATACCGTGATGGTCTGAGCTCGTGATACCTTCCTCGACCCGCCAGTCCTCCACCAGGTCCAGCAGCTCCGTCGAGCATGCGGTTACATCAACGAAGCTACTGTACAAGGTGTTACCTCTGACGGTGTCGAAGGTCGGGGTGTTGCCGACGTTGAGCACCTGCATGCCCATTTCTTCCAGGGATCCCGACATGTCCTCGCCCTTGGCGTCGGTTACCAGGCTGCCCCACCAGGTGCTTTTGGCGTTGGCGTCCCCGCCCATTAGCACCATGGTGGTGCCCATTTCCTCGCGAATCCGCATGAGTTGCTCCAGGTATGGCTGTATGGGTTTGTCTGGTTCAAAATAGAAGGAGACTACTGCGACCTCCCAGGCGCTGGTCTGGATCCTCACAACCGTGATGTTATTGGTTGTGAGTTTTGGGCACTGTGACACGTTAAGATCGTGATCGAAGACGGCGATCGCCGCCTTCACAGTCCCACCTCCTTGTTCAGCGCACTGGTAGATTCTCGCTCCCTGGTAGTCTCGCATCTTTCTGACCCCACCCACATACGGCTCCTGGAGCAAAGCGAACGCAACCCTCCGCTCACTAGCGACGAGCATGAGCTCTTGGGTTGCTAAGTTCTTTCTCTGCAGATTCGCTTGGATTATCTGGTAACTTGCACGGACGCCTTCGCGTGTTCGAGAATCCCTGGAAGAGTCCCTGGTTCCGATTGCCATTGGTTGGACCTTAGCAATACGCCACCGACAGCCGCGCCAATGCGTCCCACTTCGCGCGGGTTGGACACTCGCTGTCGAAGGCGTTGTGCTCGGTCCTTTCCAATTTGGCAGACGCACAGTTGCAGCACTTTGGCGGCTCTGCTGCCAGCCGGGAAGGGCAGTCCACACTCATGTGGGGGTCTCCGCAGTGTATGCAGAGGTCGGCCGGTTCTGTGCACACCTTTCGGCTGTGGCCGAAGCGCAAGCACCGGGTGCACTGAATCAGTGGAGACTGGTCCAGCACTCGCACCCTCTGCAGGTCTATGTGCACTCGGCCCGCCTGTGTCAACCTCTGCCATACAGTTGGGGATACCTGCAGGACAACGTGGCACAAGTGGGAGTTTCTCGCCCTGCGACGGTACTTCGCTCCCACTCGCAAGTCGTCCGCAGGCAAGTTCCCAACAAGATGGGCGTTCTGACGTTTCAGTGCGTCGATGACCTCCACATCAGTGTGGCACGACAGAACGTCTCGCATGATTACTAGGGGATCCTTGTTTTTCACTTCCTCCACCGTGAGGTTCCCAGCCTTTTTAATTTTTTCTGTGACCCGAGTCAGCTCCTCTCTAGTTCTGAAGCCGACCACTACCTTCTGGTTCCTTACTTTGCGCAGCCTCTCGACACGAGTGCCCTCGTTCCTGGCATCGACCGCCGTCCTTAGCTTCTCAATGACCCCTTCACTGGTGTCCTTTTCATCGACTGATGACACCACCGCAGAGTGAAGAGGCGCTTGGTACTTACGCTTCGGGGCGGCGGCCATTTCCGCGAACGAAGGGCTTTGGCCGGCAACAAAGCAGGGGGCCTGGTCCAGTTTTGCCGACAGAGCCCGTGTATGCTGCTGGCACTCCACCAATGCCTTGTTGTGGCATTGGAGGTTTTCCATCAGTTGTCTCATGAGCTCTGTCGGCTCTACTGGGGTCGGCCTCAGATCCGTAGGGGCCTTCTCGGGGTTGTTCGACTCTTCGGATCCCCCAGTTTTCGTGCGTTCTCCTTCCCTGACCAGCTGGAAGAGTCTATCCACCGCGGCAATCATGCCCTCCTTTATTTCTTTTTTCAGATTTCTGGAGGCATTTAGTAGATTTTTAGCCCTGGTGAGACACGCCCTTGCCTCCGTGGTTCTGTTTGAGTATCTCACGGGTGGCATTTCCTGGGGCGAGACTTCCAAGGCACACTCCAGCTGCTTTGACAGCTCTTGCTGCGATGCGGTAGCCCCTACGGGGGCGGGTTTGGACCTTGGGGGAGTTACTAGAAACGTCCTTGTTCGTAGTGTGGGGGCGGGTGCGTCTACAGTGGGTGTTGGGGATTTATGCGAAGAACCCGACTTTCGTCTCTCCGCTTCCCACTCGTCAATGCTTCGCCGAACTGAGGGGCCCGGCTGTACAGGACTGGGTCCCTCCGTTTCCAAGCCCGTCTCCGAAGGCTTCGCTTTTACGACGGGTGTTCTAATTCCGAACATCGCGAGGTGTCTGAGGGAAATCGGTCTGTCAGGGGAAGAGCTTATCGATTTCTAGATCCCTGTAAAGGGGGGATCCAGAAAGAAAATAATATAATATAATTTATAGAAATAAAACAATGTAATGAGATTTTTTTTTTTTTTTTTTTTTTTTTTTTTTTTTTTTTTTTTTTTTTTTTTGAGTCAAATAAACGTCAATAGTATATCTAAAGTGTTCCCTGTATAAGGGGGGAACACAGTCTGCTTTAAAAATAAAAATTTTAGAAATAAATTTAAAATGACGTGTATTTCGTCACTAAATCAACCCTTATCAGCGACAACCAATTGCTGAGTGTCCTATTTGTCTTATTTGTCTTTTCTAGTCTTAGTCTTTTCTAGTCTTAGTTTTTTTTTTTTTTTTTTTTTTTTTTTTTTTTTTTTTTTTTTTTTTTTTTTTTTTTTTCTTAAAACTAGGCCTGTCCTCAAGAGAGGTACAGGGTGTCAATAATTAATAATTCTCTTAACCTAATTTCCTGGCTTCAATAAAAGCTCAGGATGTCGTATACAAAAATATCACAGTAAATAAAATTAAAATCAA
The DNA here is from genome assembly GCA_943136025.2 of Agrotis puta. Taxonomy (NCBI): domain Eukaryota; kingdom Metazoa; phylum Arthropoda; class Insecta; order Lepidoptera; family Noctuidae; genus Agrotis; species Agrotis puta. Next base: position 19,638,576 of record OW964171.2, read on the forward strand.
AGTATTAGATACTACACAGATTAAAACAGAAAATAAAATAGAAAAATAAAATTTTGCTCTATGTAGAGACAGTCGCAAAAAATTTCTAGACTCTATGTAGAGCCAACTAAAGTGCCTCACCGGAGAGGTCTCGCCGAGCCCTTCAAAATGACACCAAACACGACCCCCGTAGCCCAAAGGGTTTTGGAGATACAGGAGATTGAATATTTGGGATAGTCAACAGGATAGTCACCGCAAGAACATTAAAAATTGGATATCTTAAAAACTATTTATTGAAAAAATTTGAAAAAATTTGTAAAATAATCTAAAAATAAGTTTCTTTAGGAAAATGTAAATTTGAAATTTTTTAGACAATTTACTAACATCCAAAAATCCAAAAATGTGTCTTTTACAGTTATTTAATTACAGTTCCAAAATGGCTTATCCAAAAAATCTAAAATTTAAAACTTAAGGTCCTCTAATTAGCGCGCAGCGCGCTGCAGTCGCAGATTTTCGGATTTCTTCTCGGTTCCGGAGAAAATCAGGGTCAATTTTGCAATTTTTAATAGGCAATATAAATTACGTGGGTAGAGATAAAATTCTAAATAAAGTTGCACTCGCCTTGTCTTCCAAGTGTCCTTGATGGTGCCGATTTTCGTGACTGTAGCTCCCCTCCTTCCGCTTTTTCAGCGCACGTGGTTTTCAGTTTTTCGCTTATATCTTCAGGAAGCGAGGCGATCGGACTCCCTGAAGTGGCCCAGATGATGGGGGCCCAAAAAGCCCAGCGGAATGCCAAATAAAATTTTGGGGGTCGTCGATCTATTTTCGACGGCGTAAGCGATTTAAACTTTGTCACTTCACACTTAACCTCAACGAAAGCTGTTTTTCAGCAATAACGGCTTGGGCACTGATCACTGGCACGAATTTGGCGCGGCACTTTGTGCGGCTCGGTTTTCCGCATCTAACGACACTTCGCGCGAGCAGATATCTTCACAAAAACCAATTTTTTGGTATTTTATTGTGCGGAGCGCGTGGGATTTCACTGCTTACGGCTCGGCTGACCGAGTGCAACTCGGTTAGGTTAGGTTAGGTTAGGTTAGGTTAGGTTAGGTTAGGTTAGGTTAGGTTAGGTTAGGTTAGGTTAGGTTAGGTTAGGTTAGGTTAGGTTAGGTTAGGTTAGGTTAGGTTAGGTTAGGTTAGGTTAGGTTAGGTTAGGTTAGGTTAGGTTAGGTTAGGTTAGGTTAGGTTAGGTTAGGTTAGGTTAGGTTAGGTTAGGTTAGGTTAGGTTAGGTTAGGTTAGGTTAGGTTAGGTTAGGTTAGGTTAGGTTAGGTTAGGTTAGGTTAGGTTAGGTTAGGTTAGGTTAGGTTAGGTTAGGTTAGGTTAGGTTAGGTTAGGTTAGGTTAGGTTAGGTTAGGTTAGGTTAGGTTAGGTTAGGTTAGGTTAGGTTAGGTTAGGTTAGGTTAGGTTAGGTTAGGTTAGGTTAGGTTAGGTTAGGTTAGGTTAGGTTAGGTTAGGTTAGGTTAGGTTAGGTTAGGTTAGGTTAGGTTAGGTTAGGTTAGGTTAGGTTAGGTTAGGTTAGGTTAGGTTAGGTTAGGTTAGGTTAGGTTAGGTTAGGTTAGGTTAGGTTAGGTTAGGTTAGGTTAGGTTAGGTTAGGTTAGGTTAGGTTAGGTTAGGTTAGGTTAGGTTAGGTTAGGTTAGGTTAGGTTAGGTTAGGTTAGGTTAGGTTAGGTTAGGTTAGGTTAGGTTAGGTTAGGTTAGGTTAGGTTAGGTTAGGTTAGGTTAGGTTAGGTTAGGTTAGGTTAGGTTAGGTTAGGTTAGGTTAGGTTAGGTTAGGTTAGGTTAGGTTAGGTTAGGTTAGGTTAGGTTAGGTTAGGTTAGGTTAGGTTAGGTTAGGTTAGGTTAGGTTAGGTTAGGTTAGGTTAGGTTAGGTTAGGTTAGGTTAGGTTAGGTTAGGTTAGGTTAGGTTAGGTTAGGTTAGGTTAGGTTAGGTTAGGTTAGGTTAGGTTAGGTTAGGTTAGGTTAGGTTAGGTTAGGTTTTTTTTTTTTTTTTTTTTTTTTTTTTTTTTTTTTGTTTTGGCAGGAGTGGGAAATCCCTTCGGACACCTCGACTATCTCACGGAGATTGTGAGACAGTCGAGGTAGTGCGGGACTTGAACCCGCTAAAACCCACTCCTGCTCTGCTTGCCCCCCTGACATAGTCAGAGTCCTTTTTATTCAATTTCGTTTCTATTCGAGTCTTTAATTTTGTTTCCGGATGAGTTTATCTAAAATTTTTTGGAGGATATTTGCTAATTTTTATTTGAGGGCTTTATGTTTTGTATTTTCTTTTTGTTAGGGCTCTGATGATTCTGTGCTCCAGTCTCCATATCCTTTCTTGAAAGAAATATCCATATACAGTGGAACACAAAATCATCAGGCAGTTTTATTCCGACTGATGACTCTTGTTGCGATTTGGATGGAGTATTCTAAAAATGTCTCTCTTTCTTTCCTGTTTGCTATAATTTTACCTAGATTCTCTTTATTTACTTTCGTTCCCAATTTGGTTTCCACGTCGTACCGCTCCCTCTCAAAAACTGGACACTCCGCCAAAATGTGTTCGACCGACTCCTCCGCATCCGGCTCGCAGATGCACGATGGGTTCGCCTTACACTTGAAACGGTGCAGGTATTTGGAGAACCCACCGTGCCCCGTTAAAATCTGTGTGAGTATGCCGGCTGGTTTTATTTTCTTTACGATGCGGTAGGCGTCGGTCGCGTTTGGAAGGAACATTCTTGTTGTAGAGGCTGTTTCTCCATCTTGATACCTCCGGTTCCACTCGTCAAGCGATCTCAGACGAATCTGTCGCTTGGCGAAAGAGACCGGGCAGCGATCGTAGTCCGGCTTCCTTTTAGATCGGAGTGCAGCCTCCTTGGCAAGATCGTCGGCGCGCTCGTTGCCTTCAAGACCGGCGTGTGCTTTGACCCAGAACAAGGACACATCTTTGCTCTGGGCCAGAGCCGCGACAACATTCGCCCTTGTCTCTACGGCCAGCGCGTGGAGGGATCCATGATTTGTGACCGTCTCCAGAGCGGCCTTCGAGTCACTATAGATACCAAAGGATCCCTCCCCGCGCCTGAGGATCTCCCGTGTGGCTACGCATACGGCCAGGAGTTCCGCCTGGTAGACCGTGCAGTATGACGGCAGACAAAGTTTGATGGACTTGATCTCGGCAGTACTGTTCCAAAGTGACAGCGCTGCTCCGACCTTGCCCTCAATTTTGCTGCCGTCGGTGAAGAATCTGACTGCTTGGCGGTTGTGGGACTCCACAAGCGCCCGGTCATCCAGGCACACGAACCCCATGGCCGCATGTTTTGCCGGGTGCGGAAGCTCCGCAAATCCAACCACTCGCTCTACCTCCCTGTCCGCCAGCACTGGCTGGGGCACCCCTCTCTTTGCCTCGTAGAGAGCGGCTGCTTCCTTAATTCGCAGGTCGAGTGGTAGTATCCCAGCCAGCACTAGAGACGCGTTCAGCGAAACGGTGCGGTAGGACTTGCAGAGCTTCTGGGCGAATCCTCGTTGGACCGCATTGAGGGACTTCTGCACCCCGATCTTACTGGCCGCCGGCGCCCAGGCAGCCGCCGCGTACAATATCACCGGCTCCACTGCTGCCGTGTAGATTGTGTGGATGATCTCCGGGTGAAGGCCCCAGGGTTAGGTTAGGTTAGGTTAGGTTAGGTTAGGTTAGGTTAGGTTAGGTTAGGTTAGGTTAGGTTAGGTTAGGTTAGGTTAGGTTAGGTTAGGTTAGGTTAGGTTAGGTTAGGTTAGGTTAGGTTAGGTTAGGTTAGGTTAGGTTAGGTTAGGTTAGGTTAGGTTAGGTTAGGTTAGGTTAGGTTAGGTTAGGTTAGGTTAGGTTAGGTTAGGTTAGGTTAGGTTAGGTTAGGTTAGGTTAGGTTAGGTTAGGTTAGGTTAGGTTAGGTTAGGTTAGGTTAGGTTAGGTTAGGTTAGGTTAGGTTAGGTTAGGTTAGGTTAGGTTAGGTTAGGTTAGGTTAGGTTAGGTTAGGTTAGGTTAGGTTAGGTTAGGTTAGGTTAGGTTAGGTTAGGTTAGGTTAGGTTAGGTTAGGTTAGGTTAGGTTAGGTTAGGTTAGGTTAGGTTAGGTTAGGTTAGGTTAGGTTAGGTTAGGTTAGGTTAGGTTAGGTTAGGTTAGGTTAGGTTAGGTTAGGTTAGGTTAGGTTAGGTTAGGTTAGGTTAGGTTAGGTTAGGTTAGGTTAGGTTAGGTTAGGTTAGGTTAGGTTAGGTTAGGTTAGGTTAGGTTAGGTTAGGTTAGGTTAGGTTAGGTTAGGTTAGGTTAGGTTAGGTTAGGTTAGGTTAGGTTAGGTTAGGTTAGGTTAGGTTAGGTTAGGTTAGGTTAGGTTAGGTTAGGTTAGGTTAGGTTAGGTTAGGTTAGGTTAGGTTAGGTTAGGTTAGGTTAGGTTAGGTTAGGTTAGGTTAGGTTAGGTTAGGTTTTTTTTTTTTTTTTTTTTTTTTATTCTACTGCTCCCCGCTTTGTGGCAGGACCTTTTTTATCTTATGCCTTTTTTTGCCAGTTTTCTTTTTGGCTATATTTCATTTGGTCATATATTTTCTTTTCATGTTTTTTTTTTTTTTTTTTCTTTTCTTTCTTTTAGTTTCACAATTTGTATCCTTATCTCTAATATAGTTCATTCTTAGTTTTTATCTTATATTTATTATGATAACATGTTTACATATATTTCAATATTTCTTATTTCTATTTATTTCTTTACATGTTCAGATTTTTACATTATATATTCCTTATTTTATACTTTTATTTTTATCCTATATTTATTATGGTAGCTTATTGACATATATTTCAATATTGCTTAATTCTATTTATTTGTTTACATGTTTAGGTTTTACATTTTCATATTCCTTACTTTATACTTGTATCTAATTTTTATTTCCTATCTTTATTTGATTTTTATAAACTATATTGGGATTGTTACAATTTATTTTCATCTTATTCTGATATTATAGTTCCTGCTGGATCTTATATAGTGTCCGTCTTGTTCCTCTTTATTACTACTGACGCTACTTTCTTAGCGAATTGCATAAATTTCGCTCTCTCTGTTTTATTTGCAATTATTGCGCCCAGGTTGTCTTTATGCAATTTTGTGTCGAGTGTTTGCTGCAGAGTGTACCTATCGACGCCGTGCAACGGGCAGTCCAGCACGATGTGGAAAATGTCTTCGCTCTCTGCCGGATCGCAAACGCATGACGGGCTATCCTTGCATTTAAACCTATGCAAGTATGCGGAGAACCCGCCATGTCCGGTCAGGATCTGCGAGGTTAGTCGGTCGACTACCATTTTCCGCACCGTGCCGTACGCCTCCACTCCGTTGGGGAAAAAGGTCTTGGTGACCCCCGCTGTGGGTTCGGTTCTATACCTGCAGTCCCATGCCTCGATCGTTAAAGCCCGTATATGACGTTTAACGAACGAGATAGGACTGCAGTCATAGTCCGACTTAGTTTTCAACCCGAGGGCCGCTTCCTTCGCCAGCTGATCCGCTCTCTCGTTCCCTAACACTCCGACGTGGGCCCTGATCCAGTGCAATGAGACAAGTTGGTGGTTGTCTCTCAGGTATTGCAGGTTACCCTGAATCGCCTTCGTGATCGGGTTCGATGAGTCTGGATCAACTATCGACTGTAAAGCGGACCTCGAGTCACTAAGTACTGCGGCTTCCCTATATTGATTGCCAATAATAATTTCCGTCGCTTGGAGGATAGCATACAACTCGGCTTGGAAGACCGTACAGAATGGTTCGAGCTTGAACTTCCGGGTACTCGTCTCTGTCGACCCTTCCCAACAGGTTAGGGCGGCTCCGACTTTCCCCTCCAGTTTACTCCCATCTGTATAGATTCTTACCAAGCCTTCTGCCAGATTGCTATCCTCTTCCGCGTTTTCCAAACAAGTAAATTTAGAATTGAGAATTTTGCTGGGGTGGGTACCGTTTATGGCGGATGCGCGCTGCTCGACCTTTCTGCCGCCCAGTATTGCCTGGGGTTTCCCTCGCTTGGCTTCATAAAGCTGGGATGCTTCTTGGATCCGAAGATCCAGCGGAAGCAGCCCCGACAATACTAAAGCGGCATTGAGGGAGACCGTTCTGTTGCCTTTTATTATCTTTTGCGCGAATCCGCGTTGCACGACGTCGAGAGCTTTCCTGGAGACTATTTTTGTGGCCTGACTGGCCCAAACGCTTGCCGCATACAGAATTATGGGCTCTATGACTGCTATGTAAATTGTCCTTATGATTTCAGGGTTTAGTCCCCAGGTAGCTCTTGCTGCTCTGCTTATGCCTTTGTAAATATTTATGGTTTTCTTTGTTATATAGGTTATGTGCTGGTTAAATGTAAGTTTATTATCAAAAATAACTCCTAAAATTTTAACCTCCTCTACCATCTTAATGTCCACTCCCCCCATGCACAGCCTGGGCGTGTCGAACTTTAGCTTCCTCGTCACAGTCATGGCCAAAGATTTGTGCGGTGCGAAGTTTAGCTTGTTCGACACGCCCCAGCCGTGCACGAGGGCGAGGGCGGCATTTGCTTTTCGCTCGACCTCTAGGCCCGTGTTACCGTCTACCAAGAGTACTATGTCATCTGCGAAGGCTTGACAGTGAATATCAGCGGCGGTGAGTTCGTCGAGCAGGGGGTCCAGAATAAGGTTCCAGAACAAGGGTCCGCCAATGGAACCTTGGACGCAACCCTTGTTTGTCCCCTTACTGTATTCTTCCCCCGCATACCTCACCGTCACTGTCCTGTCGCTTAAATAGCTACTGACGAGCCTCCGCAGATTCACAGGGCACTTCTTGGCTTTTAATTGGCAGATGATTCTGGGCCACCATGCGTTATCGAAGGCCCCCTCTATGTCCAATGATATCAGGGTAGTAATCCGCTTGGCAGCGAGGTTACCCCTGATATGCTGGACCATGTCGTAGAGGGAGTCCTCCGTGCTACGCTGCGGCACAAAACCATACTGCCTCGGGTTTAATTTTGGCAACACGTGCCACCTGATGCGCCTAACTAACATCTTTTCCAATATTTTGCCTAAAATCGCTAGGAGCCCGATTGGTCTATATGACTTGGGGAGGGTATAGTCGTCCTTTCCTGGTTTCCGGAGCATGATGACTGTAGCGACTTTCCAGGGTTTGGGAAAATGGGAGAGCTCTAGACATTTATTGTAGATCGCCAGGGCCAATTCCTTGTCAGCGGATATGACGGCTGCGCATATATCGGCAGTAAGACCGTCACCACCCGGGGCCTTCTTGGGGTTGAACGAGCCCACAGCGTGAAGGAGTTCAGCTTCCGTAAAAGGAGGGTCGCTGAAATCATTTTCGCGCCCCCTATTTGCTTCAGCTGCTTCTCTCCTCACCCTTGCGTGTGACTCGTTCTCCCCCAAGGCGGTATCTTCCGGGTAGAAGGTCTCCGCCATGATGCGCACCGAGTCCCTCGGGCTGGTGGTGATGCCGCCCCTGGCGATTGGGAGGTCTTCGTAGCTACTCTGAGACCTACCTATGACCCTATAGATGCCCTCCCACATAGTTTCCCTCTCCTGTTTGCCGCAGAACTCCTTCCAACTTTTGGTTCTGGCCTCATCCATGGCTCTCTCATACTCCTTTCTTGCTTTGTCATATTGCTCGGCAACCCATGCTCGCCGGTGCGGCGCTGCCCATTTTATTCTGTTTTTTAGCCTGTTTTTCTCCTTTTTCAGCTTCTCAAGATCCTCGGACCACCACGGCAATTTAATTTTGTTGTTGTTTTTCTTTAATTTTATGTGATTGTCGCAAATGTTACCTATTGTTTTGACCAATTTTCCAATTAATATTTCTAGTTCTTCCGTATTTTCAATTATTTTTACATTATTTATATTTACGTTTTCCTTATTAAATTCTACTATTACGTTTTCTCTAAGTTCGCTCCATTTTACGTTTTTTGTATTGTATTTCCTGGTGGTCCTACTGTTAGTTTTAGTTGACTCTATTTTACCTATTTTAATTGTGAAAGTGATTGCGTTGTGGTCCGAGGATGTCACATTTCGATCCACCTTCCAGTTTTCTACCGCGGCGAGCATGTCTACCGAGCAAAATGTCACATCCACTCTACTCGTATACTCTCTTCCAGAGCGCCAGACTTCAAAAGTTGGAACGTCCCCGGTGTTCAATATGTGAAGCTCCAGTTCGTTCATAACTCCGACTATCTCCTCCCCCCTGTCGTTCGTTCTCTTGCTGCCCCACCACTCACTCCAGGCATTTACATCCCCTCCAATTATAAGTTTTGAGCATTTTAGGCTCCTTATGATCTCCCTCAGGCGACGCATGAAGGGCCTCAGGTCACAGTCGGGCTCGAAGTAAAGGGAGATCAGTCCGATCGTCCATTCGGCAGTTTCCATCTTTGCGACTGCAAAGTTGGTATTGGTGAGGTTGGGAAGTTGGTGTAATTTGACGTTGTTGTTGAAGATCGCAATAGCGGCCTTGTTAACCTTCCCAACCTCCTGTGCCGCCTGGACGATCCTGACCCCCGCTGGCCCGGTCATTATGCCCTGATTTCCCACATACGGCTCCTGAAGGAGAGCAAAGAGTGCCCTCCTTTTCACGGCCTCCACAATCAGTTCGGCGGTTGCGTTCCTTTTCCTTTGTAAATTTGCCTGGAGCGCAAAGTATTTATTCGTGCGATTTTGATCCTGCGAGGTGCCCTTAGCAATACGCCACTTTTTCCCTCGCTAACCTGTCCCATTTCCTGCGGATGGGGCACGCCTCACTGAAGGTATTGTGCCCCAGATCTAATAAGTTTGCCCGTTTGCAGTTTAAGCAGCAGGGAGTGCTTGGCTTTTCGGGGCAATCGATTCCCTTGTGGTTGCTTCCCCCGCAATGGCTGCAGCTGTCCAGCTGCTCCTTACAGGCCTGCTTGCTATGGCCGTAGCCCAAGCAGCGGGAGCACTGGATTAGTGGGGACTGATCTTCTACACCGGATTGACCCCAGTGCAGTTGAAGGGTCCCCCTTTCTGTCAGTTGCTGCCATATCGATGGGGGGCACCTGGCAACCACATGGGCGACGTGGGGATTTCTCGTCTTTTTCTCAAATAGGATTTCTATTTGCCCCTTTATTGCCTCATCGTCTTTGGCCATCCTCTTTATGGCTTCCTCGACCTGCTGCTTCTTTTCCTCCCCTCTGACGTATTTGACCAGGACTAGGGGATTTTTGTTTATTGCCCTTTCGACTTTTAATGTTTGGTCCTTTTGAAGTCGCCTATGCAGTTTCTCGACTTCGCTTTTATTGCCGCACCCAATAATCACTTTTTGATCCCTTGCTTTCCTGATCTTCTGGACAGGGATCCACTCGTCCTCCTCGACTGACGTTTTCCTGACGACCTCCAATACTTGGTCACTCGTCAGTTTCTCGTCAGTCGAGGAGATGATGAGGGAGTGTAGTGTCCTTGGCTGCGGCAATTTCTTTTCGCTCCCGGTTATTTCCGCGTACGTTCTTTTTTCGCACGCGGTCCTTTCCTTTGCCATTTCTGTTATCTCCTTCTTTGTTTCCTGTTGTAGCTCCTCACATCTCTTGCTTACCTGGTTCGTTTCTACCAGAAGCCTTTCAATCTCTGCGAGCCTTTTCGCTGTCTCCTTCTCAAAATTAACATTTGCTACAACAGGTTTTTGAATTACTATTTTGTTTCGTTCCTCTTTCTCTTCCTCTGTCCTCTCTGCTACTACTAATCTTTTTACTAACTCCTTAACCATTATAACTAGATCGTCTGTTTCTCTTTGTATGTTGAGTTTATTGTCTTTTGTTACAGATCTCACTGGTCCTTTTGCCTCCATTTGTTTATATATCCTTTCCCTTGCTTTGATCGCTTTTTCTTCGATGTCTTTGGCCATTAAGGAAGGTATTATATTCTCCATTTTTAATTCGGGCTTTGGAACAGTAGCGGTGGCGTTTGCATTTGTTGCTTTTGGTTGAGGGGGGGATTGGTACACCATCGTAAGCTCTTTAACGTTTGACCTGTTGTTCGGGCTCCTTGACGTCATCTTGTGCTTTATGTAAACGGACAAGACAACGGTTTGGTATATACGGACGGACAATAATAAATTAACACGAATAAGATTGTAAAAGTTGTATAAAGGACACCACGATTAAATTAACACGAAGTAAAATGTTTGTAAAAGTTTTATATAAGAGAGGACTACACGTAATAAATTAACACGAAAATTAAAATTATTAAAAATTTGTATAAGTTGTATAAGGGAGGACTACACAATAATTTAATTGAACACTAAATTGTTAAAAGTTTGAATAAAACCTACACTAGTGACTAGAGAATCTAAGTGAGTTTAAAATAATATCAATTACTAATTTAATATGAAAATAAAATGAAGAATGTCTAAATTTGTCGAAAAACCTATGTCAGTCGAGTTAAATTAATTAAATAATTAACCACCCGGGCTGCAACGGCTTTAAGACGCAGTTAGAAGAGAAAAAAAAAAAAAAAAAAAAAAAAAAAAAAAAAAAAAAAAAAAAAAAAAAAAAAAAAAAAAATGATGAAGTTGAAGTAAATTTGGAAAAAGTAGGTAGTATAAGCAGTTCGTGTTTTGTGTTTTATTTTGTGTAGTTTAAGTGTTAATGAGAATGTGTTATTTGTGTTGTGTTTGTGGTGTGGATTTTGTGTTGTCTGTATATAAAGACCCTGGGGAGCAGTTTTAAGTTATTTGACCTAACCACTTTAAATCAAATAAAAACAATAATTTTTATAAATTAATTAATAAAATAAGATAAAATAATCTTCAATTTAAATAAAATTTAAATTGGGTACTTAAAACTAGGCCTGTCCTCAAAAGAGGTACAGGGTCAATATTTATACAAGTCTTAGTCTAATTTCCTGGCTTCAATAGAAGCTCAGGATGTCGTATACAAATAATGAAAGTAAATAAAATAATCTTCAATTTAAATAAAAATTTAAATTGGGTACTTAAACTAGGCCTGTCCTCAAAAGAGGTACAGGGTGTCAATATTTATACGAGTCTTAATCTAATTTCCTGGCTTCAATAGAAGCTCAGGATGTCCTATACAAAATAATAAAATAAATTAAAAACAAAATATTTCTCGAAATTGTCGATAATAATCAATAAATGTACTATAAATAAAATCTTAATCAGTGACCTTTTTTTTCCCGTCGAAATTGGCCCAGTAGATACGGAGATAGCGATCGCGCCCTTTGAGGGTAGGGGTGGGGGAAGAGGAGTTCGGGGGATCAATGGGAACCTGTTGCAAGTGACTATCAGATCAAAAGTTGTTATTCTGATCAACGGATGGACGCGATATATGGATAGTCGTTTCACACAGGAGGTGGGGGGGGCAAGTGTTAATTTTAGGGGTGGGTTTTTTAAGTGGGGATGGGTAGGGAATCGAATTTAGAGAAGGTTTGCCCAATAAACTATGTAGGCCAAATGGATATTTATGGTGTTATTTTAGAATTTAGAATTAAAAAGAATTTAAGGGTGGGTCGTAGGGGGGTGAAACTTTGGGGGTGGGAAGGGAAGGGTCGGGTTTGTGCGCAGCGAGGGGGGTGGGTCAGGGAGGGGGGGGACAAAATTTTGTCCTTTTTCCTCTAGGACGCACCGTTTCCGAGTTACGAGGGGTTTTCTAAAATGGATGAAAAAATTTTTGACAACCGTTTTGCCGCTGGGGGATTATTCCCGACCAGCTTTGTTTTAGTGTCCTGTCTGTCCAGTCAGTCCTTTTTTGTCCGAGTAAATTTTAATTAAAACAGAGAAGACTACCCTAGACGGCGCGCCCTATCGGAAGAAGGGGGCGTAGCCGGTTTCCTTCCAGGAAATTTCGGGGTACTAGGGGTTGCAGTTGGCCAACTTTCAGTTGGTTTGTTTTGATGTTCCGGGTGAGCTGTTGGTCCCGGAAAAAATCGTGTTATGTAGGGCACGACCCAACTTAACCGACGGCCGCCCTAAATATTGCAAAAGGGGTTAGCAACCCCAAAATTCTCCGAAAAATCTGAAAAAATCTCACCGGGGGTAGTTTTTGGGGGTGGGTATAGGTAGGTCTACCCTATGATCGCTTCTCCAGGAGAGAACCAAACCGACGTTATTTTTGCGCTATCTC